>JXCR01102269.1:9219-38126 GCA_002079205.1 Phalaenopsis hybrid cultivar
CTTTACTTTCAATAGAAAAGCATAGTCCTATCCTATCATACCAAATATCTTCAACTTTAAAATTGACCTTCATTATTAAAAACTCTTTACCTAAATTTATTATAATACTTATAGAAAGAAGTATAGTCATTTAAAGTTAAATCTTAATAACCCAAGCCATGTTAAACTAATTTTTAAAAAAATAGTTAGTTAAGGACAAATAAAATTTAGTTTACTCCTTTTCAAAATAAATTTTTCCTTCCCCAAACTTAAGTTTTTAAATGACTTTAAAAATATTTTGAATATAAAATTTAATAGATGAAAGAAAACAGTAAATGCATGAAAATAAAAGCTGACCTGTATAGAATTTCTGACTATGAAACTGAGCTCTGGTATACTGCAGATACTAACTATAAAACTACATACAGGCTTTAAAGCATTAAATAAAACATAATATATTCTAGAGAACTTGCTAAGAATTAAAAATATAAATACAAAAACTGACAAACTAAACTGAAAATACTAGAAATGCAAAAAAACTGAAAGTCTAGAATAACTACTATAGATTCAGTTCATAATACAACATAAAATTCTTTTACTATAACAAGTTTCAAATAAAAGTACATCCTAATACACACACAAACAGTAAACAGGCATAAAAAACAATCTAAACTAGACTCATAAAATATCAATCTTCATCTCCTTCCTCTTCATCATATGATTCTTCTTCTTCTTCTTCTTCTTCTTCTTATTCATTATGGATGGGAGCATAGGGATTAAAACTGGGGCACGTAGGAAAGTCCACATTAGGTTCACCCCTAAGGTGTCTTACCATGGCATTTTTAAAATCAATATCATTTTGAACTCTCCTCTGCTAATACTCATCATTATATACATTCCTTTGCTCATATCTCTCCCAACTCAGTTTGAATATTTATTATATCCATCTGTTGAATCATCAGTTGATCCATAATACCTTCAAGTGATACAAATCTAGAAGTAATTGCCCATGTAGTAGATGTAGAAGGTTTATCCCTTCTTCCACTTCTAGACTCAATAAATGATTCTACTCTCTGAATCACATGTCTCCCGATTGGAATTTTTGTGGCTTCAATCTCTCTTCATTTCTATGGGATTCTACTCCTAATTGCTCACATAGAGTGAAAATCAAGGTAGGGTGTCCTTATCCTCCAGTTGTAGAACTACCAACAATACTTCGAGCCTGCTGAACTATAAGTGCACCCACATCTATTGCCTTTATGTTCTGAATACAGTAGTTGAGTACAACTCTATCTTTAGTAACATCAACCAAATTATTTGTTGGCAACAGTCTGGCAGAAATGAAGTGGTGTCATATTTTTGATTGAATAGTCAACATGGAAGCAGAGAAGTTAACTATCTTATTATTCTTAATCTTCCATTAATTAAAAATGCAATCACTTCCTCAAAAATTGCACCCCTCAAATCATAAAAAGTATTGATTCGATCAGCAGTAAACTCAACTAATGTACCTCTAATAAGGATGTGATCATCAGTAGTGTATATCAGGTTTGCATAACACTCCCGAACCATCGGGACAATTTCTACGAAAGTGAAGTAGCAGAATCTTTTCCAATTCCTGGCAAGAATCAATCTTACAACCTCACCACCTAGGGTTGTAAACGCCTGCTCTTGGATCATTCTCTTTGTCTTCAACTGAGTGTTGTAACTATGTTGGGCTTTGAAACTAACAAATCTTTTTTCGTCAAAGTCCTCAGACGGCTTTCCTCTCTTAACTCGGGGAGCCATTTGAAAATTCTACGAACATCCAAATATAGTCCAAATAAATTACTAAATAAAAAATCTAACTCCTCAAGCAAGGTTATTTGGTAAGAAACNAATCAATTCCACATTGTGTATAAAAATCATATTTACCCACTCTAAAAGCATAATAATTATTTGATTAAGTTTGTGCACTAAAGTTGATTTTTCTTAGAAATCTTGTATTTTTGTACAACATTTGGCAAAATTATGAAAAGTTTTTTTCTGAGTTCCTTGTGACCAAGGGCACTTAGGGTAAAATAGAATTTATTTTTGAGAAAATACTTGATTTTTAAGCTTTATTTTTAACTTAAAATTATTAAAAATAATTAATAATCCCCAAAATACTAAAATATTTCAAAATGTGCCAAATTGTTCCCTAATCACTTAGAACTCATTAGGATATTTTTCCTAATTTTAATAAGTTAAAATAAATTTTTAAAGGCATACTAAATTTATTTTTCTTATTTTCTCATTAAAATAATTATAAAAAATAAATTAAAAATCATGAAAATACCAAATTTGTTTATTTGAATTCTCTAAACTCAAAGAGGTTGAATAAAAGGATAAAATAGTTTCTTGTAATTAAAATATTTTTCTCCATTTACTAAATCATTGAAATTGATTAATAATTAAAAACTAATGACAAAAATTAATTTAAAAAATCTTAGAATTTTGTCTATGTGTTTCTCTGAACTAAGGGGACCTCTAAGAATTTTCCCATGAATAAAAACTTTATTTTGGATAGTTAAGTAAATCAACTTTGAAAATACTACTTTATAAATTTAAATAATTATTTAAATTAAACTAAATTTTGAGAACCTACATTTTTTCCCTCTAATGTTTTAATTGACCCATGGATAGGACACTCTAAATTTTCAAAGTCATTTTAATTTTGATTAATGATTTATGAGGTGAAGCACCCAAAGGGCAAACGGGTAAATTTAGATTTTAGTGCCTTGATAAAAATTTAGGATTAATCAAATAAAAGATGGGAAATCTTGATCCCAATGAACATGTTTCGATGATTGAAATATGATGGGATTGAAAGGTAGGAACCAACTTGCCACTTTTTTTTATATAACGAGAACAAAATTGTAATTTCCTTAATTATCAGGACTTGGAAGTTTATTAAAATTAAAAATGATTCTCAATTGATGGGTTCGAGTTAGGAAGACAATATTTCATTAACTTTAAGCAGATAATTGATGATAATATGATCTTTCAATAAGAATGCATGTGATTTAATGTAAAGTTATGCTAGTTACCATTTCACCTATTGTGATTGTTCACGGCTTGGTAGTGACCTAGGCTTGATATTTAAACTCATTTGATTGGATTTAGAAGAGAACATGATTTATCATTAACACCTTTTAACATTACATGTCCGGCTTTAACTGTGGGTACCAAAACATTTAATGACTTAGGTTTGCCTTAGAGGCACCCACCCACATAACTCTTAAATAAAATATCAAATAATTAATTGAGTATCCTAGCCTTGGGATAATTAAAAAATCAAATTTCCTTGAGCAATGGGATAACCTTAGCTTAGCCTTTGATGATAAGTAAAATGATATAATAGGCTCAAAATGAAATCAAAATATTTTACGAAATCATCAAAGTGGTTCAGGGTCATGCTCCGAGCACTTTGAAATATCTTGAATATTTTGAAGGGAAAATTGTACTTGTTATATTTTGTTCTAAAATCATCCACTAATTTCTTCTGAGACTCAATAAAGTCATAACTTGTGGTTAGGTAGCTATACCTTCATCTACTCCTACAATTTCATTTCCTTGCAAAATTATATACATGTTGCCAAAGCTAACCTTTCATGTGGAGGAGTGGGAAAAATCAAGAGGTATGCTTTTAAGTTATTGCATTTACTTTTTTGTACCTCTTATTTCTTGCTTTCATGCTTAAGGCACTCGACATGTCAAAACCAAAACTTTTAGAATAGCCATAAAACTGAAATTGAAACCTAAAAATCAAAATTTAAGAAACTAAACAAAATAAAATTCATGACGAAAACAATCAAAATATAAGACAACTCAAAATTAAATGAGAAATAAAACAACAAAACAAACATTACAACTAAATTAAAACGTCTCTATTAGACAATCAGGAATCCCTTGGAGGAAGTAACTTATGGTTGTGTCGGCAAAATTTTAGTTAAGGGAATGCCCGTTGGAAGTTATAGGTCACCAAAATTGAAATCCCATCGCCCGCTTCGGAAAAGAATTTAATTTACACACACACACACACACACACACACACACACACACACACACACACATATATANTATACATATATATATATATATAAGTTTAGAAAAATATGAAATCAAACTCATCTCATATCTTTTATAGTTGAAGTGAAAGAGCACTACACTTCAAGCCATGTATCTATCCCAAAAGATAAACACTAGACTTGAAGATGAGGCTCGATCAAATAAACTAAGAAATGTATGACATTGGTTTGGTCTGTGAAAAACATTATCCCCAATTTAATACGAGGAATTAAATAGGGTTTATATTAAGCTGGGCTCAAAAAAAGCTTTTTATAAGGACAAGCCCCTATAGTTAATTACATCTTAGATAACCAAATTCACCTAAGAAAGCTCTTGATAAAAATTGGAGAATATTATCTTCAAAGAGGTCAAAAGGATAGGACTTTTTAATGAGTTCAGACAAAGAGGTGTGAAAGAGGAATGACTAAAATTTGGAATATTTATTCTAGAATCAAAAAGAGGAAGAACTATGGGATGTCAAAGATCCGAAGGATAACCTCAGTGACTTCCCAAGTACCTTATGGCTTGGATTAAGTTTAGAAGAGAAATATTTAAGTGTTTAATTCTGTCATTTTTTATTAATTAGGGCTTACACTCATACAAAATGATCAGATAAAAAGCCTAGAAGTTGTGAGGATTTACGTCATGACGAACGATAGCCTTGGAATCCTAAGATGAGTTAGTGCTTAAATTGTACAGTAGAGCTATACAAAAGACTAAGGTGAGGTTGAGGATTTATGTTGCATAAGCAAACCATGTCAAAGTCCTATAGATTGGTTATTTAATTCCAAGGAATTGTTTAGCAGATATAGAAATGTTCTGTTGTTGAAGATGGTCGTGCTTTGCATAATGCTAGCTTCAAGCTCCTCATCGCAGTAAGTTTAGGTTTTCTAATATGTCAAGTCACGATGTCAAATCAGATGTCCTTAAGGTTATGGTAATTTAAACATTATGGAGCATATTAAAGTTGATTAGAGAGACACCTGTTAGGATCCTACGGTTCCCTCGTTCCAGAACCACTAATTTCTTTCAAATTCACTTAGTCTAAATGAATTTACTTAACTCAACTTAATGAGTTCCAAAATTTCATTTAGATTGTGGTACATCTACTTAGCGACCGTAGGTCACCTCCTCCGAGGGATCCTCGATCATCTGATAGAGACAGCTTAATTTAGTTGCATTTTGGTTTTTTATGATGTTTGTGATTAATTTTTGAGTTGTCTTATATTTTGAATGTTGTGGCGGTGAATTTTATACACTTAAATAAATATAGAAATTTACAAAATTATTCAAGCCATCATGGTATTTTTTGTAAGCTTCTCTGACCATAAGAAACCTACTAAAATTATTCCCATAAATTTCAAAGTGTTGTCTTAATTCATATGTTTAATTTAGCCAAAATGGCCACCTTAGCTTGAAAATTAAGGTTAGAAGCATAGAGATGTCTTCTGACCTTGAAAACATGAGAGGACATAGTCTCAGTCATGACGAACAAACTCTCAAAATTTCAAACCATGGTGAGCCATGTTTGATCATAATGAATTAAAATACTCAAGAGGGTATTAAATTCATTAAAAATTGGGAATAAGACAATTAATTTTATTTTTAGTCCACATTATTCTCCTCTGTTCACTGAGAAAGAGGATATTTCTCTTTTATTTTAATGATTTTTCTAGAGAAAGATTTTTGAAGTTCAGGTATTAAAATAAATTCAGAAAATCCATATTTTTCTACTTATCCTACGCGGCGCCAACTCAACCTACGACGGCTGCGAACTCACATGCGGCATGCTCCCATTTGTTGCGCTTTCAACCTAGACATGCCAAATGGCCCACGGTTCACACACCAAGAGTCTGTTCCGCTCATTCTCCTCTATCTAGTGGATACACGTGCAATCAAATGACTCCCTGTTATTGTCCCCAAGTGACCTAACACGAGATTCCTTGACACTAAAACCTTAAGATATTTGCATAGACTCAACCAAATCACATGGGGTTTATTTCTAAACCTTCATCTACTCAGGACAAAAACATCTACATGGTTAATCAAGTATGAAATTGTTGACATCACTTTTAGTTGACGTTTAGTTTTTCCTCTTTAGTAGCCTAAGGTCTAGCCATAGGATTTTCCTGTTGATTATTCCTAGAAAACTAGAAAAGTAACCATCATTATTAGAAATTCTAAACCATTCCTTCCTTAACTTGAAGTTCCACATATTGGTTCTAACCTCTACCACTAAGTAGGTAGGGTCAGTATGGAGGATCTCAAGTAGAGTCCCCATAGGACTGCATGACCTTAAAGTTGACCCTGGGTGTTGGACTAGAGCTAGTTCACTCACTTACACTCACTACCACTTATACTCACTTGCAACTCTAAACCTAAAACTATTGGCATTGATCCCTTGATCTTTTGGGAAACTCATGTAGTTGGTCCCCTAGACCCACTAGCCCTAAGCTAGGGTTTAGCTAAGACCAGTACATAGAGGACCCAAATAGGGATTTCATTGGTCCATAGCTCATGTAAAGTGGTTGGCACCCCAATTGTACCAAAAAAATCTAACTTGGCCTTTTGCCCCTAAATCCTCCCTAATTACCTGAATGTCGTTAAAACCTAAATTTGGCCAAAATTCCCAAATTCAACCAAAATACCCAAATTTGTTCAAAAATCATTTCAAACCAATCCAAAATACCCTTGGTAGCCCAAACTTTCACAAAACATCCAAAATCACTTCAAATATCTCCAAAACCAATTTAGACCCTTCATATGATAAATTTGACCATATTGACCAAAACCCCCAAATTGCCTTTAAAAGCCCAATTTCTCCAAATTTACTCTAAATGTCCATCAATTTGGCCCCAATCCTCCCCAATTTCAATTATAAGCTTAAATTAATCATGCATATGATCAATCCAAACCAAATCCAAGCCTAATTAACCCATGCTTTGAGCTCAATTTTTGATCCAAGTCAAATACCTAATTTTGACCATATGACTTAACCCAACCAAATTGAACCCCATAGCCTACTCAATTTGCCACAATTTAAATCCTAAACTTTTCATAACAATCCTACACATCAAATTAGACCTTTTATTGCCCTTGGCCAAGCCTTAATTTCACCAAATTTTAACCGAGGTCCAAAATCCCCAAATTTGCCCCAAATTGGTTATGTCCCCAAATTCCATGAAATTGAGTGCTCTATCCCCAAAATTGACACAGAATTGATGTTGAGAACTCTTCATGATATTCTTAAATACCATTTTGAACCATCATATTAGACTTAACCCAACTTTAGCCTAACTTAAACCCAAGTCCAATCCAACACCCNTAACAGCTCTGACAGATAAAGGAAAGCAAATAATAACTCGAGAAGAGCTACCTCTACCTCTTCCAGTAGAAGAAACACATAACCAAGTAAAGATCGGAGGATCATACAAAGTTGATTACAATGTGCTATCTCACCTTAGGAAGTTGCTGGCCAAATTAAGCATTTATGACAATCTAATCCTATTAAAGCAGATGAGGAATTCTCTGGTTACAACATTGCTTAACCCAGTGATTTGCTTAGCCAAGTTGGCCAGCACATCCTTGAATGAAGTTTGCTTGTTAAAATAATAGCCTAGGATAACCTTAACAGATGAAAACTTGCTGCTTGGTACCACTGACTACAACTGTCCACTCTATATCTTTGTTAACATCGGCAGGTTTGTGTTCTGCAAAGTTTTGGTAGATCCTGGAGAAACCCTCAACTTGATGGGCCTATGGACATTGGCCTATTTGGACATTGAAGCTCAGGAGCTTACTATCAATAAAATGATGCTAAGAGAATTCAACCAAAAGGGAGAGAGAGCCCTTGGATCAATTACACTGATTATGAAAGTTAGAGAACTGGTAACAAACGCTAAATTTCTCATCATCGATGTTGAGATCTTTTTCAAAGCTCTACTGGGTTGACCGTGGATTCACGAACACAACATGGTTCCATCGTCTCTACTCCAGTGCATTAAGTACTACAGGGAAGGACAAGAACATTGCATCAAGAGAGATTTACAACCATTTTCAGTTCATGAAGTTGGCATTCAAGAAGATGCCGCGTACAATGCACATCTAAAAAAACTATCTTTTCTCATGAAATTATGAAAAACAAAGTGGAATATTAAGAAGAATCACAAAAAGGACGCCATTTAGCTCCGCTGCAGCGATCTTCCATCACTCTTTTTCAATGAGTCGATGAGGGTTCTTTTAGTTCACGCACCTGAGGTTGAGGCCGAGGACGTGGACGAGCAAGAACCAACTTAATTGTTGAACGGGCTAAGCCGGCCATCAAAAATGATGATGAAGAAAGTCTTGAAGATGAGATAATAATAACAAAACAGAAGAAACCTCAATACAAGATATCCTTAGAAGAGGCGGAGAAAAGTGAATATTAGATAATGTATGATCGGATAAACCACTATGTGAACACCATGACCCTTACTCCAATTCTCTCTCAAAAGGTTGAGAGTTTAGAGGTCAAGGAATTCTGTAGCGTTGGTTTAAAGATGATCAAATTTTATCGTGCTTCTAATTTTACTAATCTTGAAAAACATGTGAATTTGGATTAGGAACCTAATGAATTATTGGAATCATGATATTCTTATAGACCATTTTGAAACATGTGAATTTGGATTAGGAACCTAATGAATTATTACAATTCACTACACTCTTGATGATATTCTTATAGACCATTTTGAACCATCATATTAGACTTAACCCAACTTTAGCCTAACTTAAACCCAAGTCCAATCCAACGCCTCCAAATTGACTATATGCCCAAAATCCTCCTAATTGAACCTCCAAACCAATTCAAGATCACTCCAAATCTTTTCTAAACTCCTCATGACAATCATATACACCAAGTTGATCAATCAATTGAGTTTAATTTAATGTCTAGCCTAACCTAAACCCAACTTCTAGCCATTTTGACCCAAATTGAACCCCTTCCCCAAAATTGATTTAGTCATGCTAAAGTCACAAAATTAAGGTCTCCACAGCTATTAAACACACCCTGATGACTAGGTTAAATCTACTTAAACCACTAAAGTGAGCTATCGACCAAGGTTCCCATAATTTAAGGGATCTTACCCCATTTTTGGGCCTTAACCAAAATACCTCCTCCATCATCNACCCCCAAATTGACTATATGCCCAAAATCCTCCTAATTGAACCTCCAAACCAATTCAATATCACTCCAAATCTTTTCTAAACTCCTCATGACAATCATATACACCAAGTTGATCAATCAATTGAGTTTAATTTAATGTCTAGCCTAACCTAAACCCAACTTCTAGCCATTTTGACCCAAATTGAACCCCTTCCCCAAAATTGATTTAGTCATGCTAAAGTCACAAAAATAAGGTCTCCACAGCTATTAGACACACCCTGATGGCTAGGTTAAATCTACTTAAACCACTAAAGTGGGCTATGGACCAAGGTTCCCATAATTTAAGGGATCTTACCCCATTTTTGGGCCTTAACCAAAATACCTCCTCCATCATCACTTGCCATTGAGGGTTAACAAAAATTAATCCTCCCTGGCTCACTGCCCACACTAAAAAGTTGAGGAGTTTTTAAGTTGTCGGCTGCTAGGATAGATATTCTATCACTCGGTTTTATTTATACTAATACATGTATAATTTATATAAAATAATATTTTAAATTTTGAAAATACAAGACCAAATCAACATTATATCCCTAGTAGTTTAAATAAACGAGCCTAATACCGAAGTAACGCACCTATCCCGAGAGATAAATACATTATTTAATGGTGAAGGCTCGATTAAATATACTAAAGATTGTATGACATCCATTTAAGTCAGCGAAACTATTTTTTGTTGACTGACAAATTCTCCTATTTAANTGCACCTATCCCGAGGGATAAATACATTATTTAATGGTGAAGGCTCGATTAAATAGACTAAAGATTGTATGACATCCATTTAAGTCAGCGAAACTATTTTTTGTTGACTGACAAATTCTCCTATTTAATACAAAGAATTAAATAGGGTTTAAATTAAGTTGGGTTCAGGAATGCTTCCTATAAAAGCAAGTTCCTATAGTTAATTACATCCTAATAAACGAAGTCACCTAAGAAGAATTTGGATAAAATCAGCGGATATTATCTTCAAAGAGGTCAAAAGGATAGAACTTTCCAACGAGATCGGACAAAGAAATGTGAAAGGAGAATGACTCAAGTTTGGAACATTTTATTCTAGAATCTAAAGGAAGAAAGACTAGGAGATGTCACAGATCCTGAGGAGAATCTCAATGACTTCATAAGCTATCCTACTGTTTGGCTTCAATTTTAGAAATTAGAATTATTGAATGTCTCATAAGAAAACAACCTCAAAACCTGATGGATTGTTATTTAATTCTAAGGAAAGATATGCTGGTGTAGGTCCTCTTGCTCTTGAAGATGACCGTGCTACCCACGATGCTACTTCCAAGCTCCTCATTGTAGGAAGTTTAAATTTTCTAATGTGTCAAGTTATGATTTCAAATCAAATGTCCCTATAGTTACGATTCTTTAAATATTATGGGGCATATTAAAGTTGATTAAAGCGAGATCGATTAGGATCCTATGGTTCACTCGTTCTGGTGCCACTATTTTCTATCGGATTCACTTAGTCCAAATGAATTNGGATGTCACAGATCCTGAGGAGAATCTCAGTGACTTCTTAAGCTATCCTACTGTTTGGCTTCAATTTTAGAAATTAGAATTATTGAATGTTTCATAAGAAAACAACCTCAAAACCTGATGGATTATTATTTAATTCTAAGGAAAGATATGCTGGTGTAGATCCTCTTGCTCTTCAAGATGACCGTGCTACCCACGATGCTACTTCCAAGCTCCTCATTGTAGGAGTTTAAATTTTCTAATGTGTCAAGTTATGATTTCAAATCAAATGTCCCTATAGTTATGGTTCTTTAAATATTATGGGGCATATTAAAGTTGATTAAAGCGAGACCGATTAGGATCCTATGGTTCACTCGTTCTGGTGCCACTATTTTCTATCGGATTCACTTAGTCCAAATGAATTTACTAAACTCAACTTAATGAGTTTTTTCATTTAGATCGTGAGAAATCTAATTAGCTACCGTAGGTTACCTCCTCTCAGAGATTCCCGATCATCCAATATAGGCGTCTTAATTTAGTTGCAGTTGTTGTTTTGTGATGTTTGTGATTAAATTTTGAGTTGTCTTATATTTTGAATGTTGTGGCGGTGAATTTTAATTTTGGTGGATTTTAGTTTTGATTTTGGTTTAAGTTTTGTGGCTATTCTAAAGGTTTTAGTTTTCATACAGGGTGACATCATTGTTTAGCATGTGAGTTTATGAACGTAAAAGTACAATGTAGATAGTACGAGAAAGGAAAGCATTGTAAACTGTAAAAGCGTACGTAGCGAGTCTTCTTGTTCTTCCACCTGAAAGTTTAGTACTTACAAGGCATTGTTGACCTTACTTTTAGTGAAGGCCTTAAAATGACATCCATGGACAAAATTCAACTTGAGAAATCTCATGACTTAAGATTCTCAGCACATTTAAAAGACCTAAATTGATCATTGTGATCATTAATATAAAAGGTCTACCAACATTAAATTCTTTGGACATACATAGGGTTATTAAAACCTTAAAAATTGAAATAACCCTCAAAGCACTCCATTTGGAGCTTAACAATGACAATACCCGAGATGGTCAGATCAGTGGTGACAAACCCTAATCTAGTCAAATTTTACCTTAATGGTCACCATAATGATCATAAAGTCAACATTGACATTTAATTGATCCAATTGGTCAACTTAGACCCACATAGTCAATTTTGGTCAAACTATTCAATTTTGGTCAAATTTATTAACTTTGGTTAATTTGGACAAATGAATCAGTTCAAACCCTAAAAATGGTCAAATTGGATTATTTAATCATTTTAAAACACCAAAATGATCAAACTGGACCATTTGGTCAACTACAGACACCATTGACCAACTATTGGTCAAAATGACTAAGGTGAACCTCCATGGTCACCACTTTGACCATATGATCATTCATAGACCCAAATGACCACCACATGGTCAAGACAACACCATATGGTCAACTTGACCATTCTAGTCAACTTTAGTCAACCTTGGTCAAACCCAAGTAATACCCATGGACCCCATGACAAGGTTAGGTAAGTCACATTGGTCAACCCTAGACCAGAATTGGTCAATCTTGGTCAACTCTGGTCAACATTGGTCAACTTTTGTCAAAATATTCAATTTTCAAACAAATTGATGAAATTGGTCAAATCATCAACACCCAAAATCATTCTAACCAATTTACGGTTTAATGTTATAATTTCATACATTTTTAATTAATGACATAATTAATTAAAAATGGATTTATGAGTATTTAACCCTATATTAAATAACATCACATATGACATCTAAAATCCATAAATAATTTTCAAAACTAAATTGAACACATGAATGGTCTTCTAATAGGTCAATCATGACACATAAGACCTTTTATAACCCATGACACATCATCCTTGTCAAAAGACAAATTATTATGGAGTAATCATGAAGGAAAGAACTAATGTGTCATTTCTTCAGGAATGATGGAATGAAAGGGTGGTAAGCTCATCTTAAACCTCCATCACCCTCCAATTTCAAAGAGACTTGTACCAACCTCAATTTCCCATGATTAAGGTAATCGTGAGCTTAACATAATGAGGGATGATGAGGAAGGGTATGTGTCATCCCTTCCTCAACATCAATAAATGAGCCACAAATCTCACTTGGTGAAGGCTTTATCTGGTTGGCTAAGTTGTCATTCACTCCACCCAAATTTGCCAATGGGGGATGGCCAAAATGGAAGCTCAAATTTTAAACCTAAATAAACATTTCCAAAGATAATTGATGGAGAGTTTTATCCATAAGATTATTACCTTTAGAACTTATCCTCAGATCATTCTAAGGATAGAATCTACCTACTTTGCATAGCCTTGAGCCAGGAAGCCACCATTAATAGCTATAAATGAGCTGGCCGTGAGCTTCCATGAAGGGAGGAGAAATTGAGGAGAGAGCCATATATTGCCTAATTCCTCAAACACCCTTAAGTGAAATCCTTGCCAGTGTTCTTATGAGTTGAATCCCCGTTAATTCAGCCTCTAGACTCCACTGGTTTCTTTCAATTTCACTCCCCAAAAACATGACGAATTTCAGGTTCGACATTAAGCCTCTTAAAATCCTAAATTATCTCCTCCGTATCCTTCAATTATCTCAGAGAGGAAGATCCCAATCGAAATTATCCCTTCCCAAAAGCTCTAACCTACCTCAAGACCAAATTGTGACCCACTTTGATCGAAGTCATATATAGGCTTGATTCCATCTCAATTTGAGTAGATACAAAGTTTAGTGAGCTCAAGGCAAAGCTTCATAACCATTTCAATAAATATTTCATCAACTCAGACTTATGTCCATTTTGACATAAACCTCACTCAGCTTTGGTCATTTTTGAAATGAAATATTTTAAAACCCACATATTACCGTATGGATGGGTTCTCCATCTCACGATGAAGCTTTAGGAACAAACCTCACTCAATTTCATGGAGAATTGAGTGAGATATTGTCCCTACAAGATGGATGGTTCGCGGTAAGGGGGCAGTTGATGAAGATGCATGGATACCGTCCATTTTCTTATTTTTGAAATGGATGGTCATGAAGCATTCGAACCATGGATTCATCCATACAAAAAGGATTTAGAACCACGGGTCACGTGGCTGTCTGTGTGGAAACCCTGCCCAATCAAACAACACCACATATGCGTTCGACTAATACGATTATCCAGTCAGCGTTTGAGTGGATAAATAAGAAAATCTTGATTTTCTTATTTAACTAAATACAAAAAACTTGGAAAATTCATAACTTCTCACAGAAAAATCACAAAAATTAAACAAAAGTACCTTTGAACTTATGACAGTGAGTAGAATATTATGGACATGAAATTAGGATTTAATAAATTATAATTAATTTTAATTAATTAATTAATTACTCTTTTGAGTAATTTAATTATTAAAAATTATTTATATTTTCAAAAATTCTGAAATTTGTAGGGAATGATCTTTAAGCCCTTAGGAATCTTCCATAATTTACCAAAGGCCAAAAAAATTCTCTAGACATCAATTTCTTAATTTATTTCAAAATTTGTAATTATCTTTAAAATAANTTTTCAAAAATTCTGAAATTTGTAGGGAATGATCTTTAAGCCCTTAGGAATCTTCCATAATTTACCAAAGGCCAAAAAAATTCTCTAGACATCAATTTCTTAATTTATTTCAAAATTTGTAATTATCTTTAAAATAATTTTAAAAATTAAAGAAACTGGGAATTAAAATTTGAAATGGTTAGAAAATTTAATGTGATAGACAATAACCTTAAAATGACAATTCTTAAACCATTAAACAAATTAAGATGACATTTTTATATTAGGGTTAAAATTTATTAGTTTAAATTAATATTTTAAACCCTAAAAATCCTCCTCTCACCATACTTAGTTCATTTCATCATTGACTAAGTCAATATTGAGGCTAACTCAAAATAGACTCAAATCAATCTTTCATTAGGTCTAAAAGACATCATTAGACTTAATTAACCCATTAAACCTTCATTAAATTAGCTTTAATCAAAAATCAAACTTTAATTAGGTATAAAAGACATCATTAGACTTAATTAACCCATTAAACCTTAGTTAAATTAAGTTTAACACAAAATCAAACTTTAATTAAGTATAAAAGACATCATTAGACTTAATTAACCCTTTAAACCTTAATTAAATTAGGTTTTAGACAAAATCAAAGTTTAGTTAGACCTAAAAGATATCATTAGACTTAATTAACCTGTTAAACCTTAATCAAATTAGGTTTCATACAAAATCAAACTTTAATTAGGTATAAAAGACATCATTAGACTTAATTAACCCATTAAAACCTTAATTATATTAGGTTTANTAAATTAATATTTTAAACCCTAAAAATCCTCCTCTCACCATACTTAGTTCATTTCATCATGGACTAAGTCAATATTGAGGCTAACACAAAATAGACTCAAATCAATCTTTCATTAGGTCTAAAAGACATCATTAGACTTAATTAACCCATTAAACCTTAATTAAATTAGCTTTAATCAAAAATTAAACTTTAATTAGGTATAAAAGACATCATTAGACTTAATTAACCCATTAAACCTTACTTAAATTAAGTTTAACACAAAATCAAACTTTGATTAAGTATAAAAGACATCATTAGACTTAATTAACCCTTTAAACCTTAATTAAATTAGGTTTAAGACAAAATCAAAGTTTAGTTAGATCTAAAAGATATCATTAGACTTAATTAACCCGTTAAACCTTAATCAAATTAGGTTTCATACAAAATTAAACTTTAATTAGGTATAAAAGACATCATTAGACTTAATTAACCCATTAAAACCTTAATTATATTAGGTTTAATATAAAATCAAACTTTAATTAAGTCTAAAAGACATCATTAGACTTAATTAACCCATTAAACATTAATTAAATTAGGTTTAAAACAAAACAAAACTTTAATTAGGTCTAAAAAACATCATTAAACTTAATTAACCCATTAAATCTTCATTAAAAAATGTTTAATACAAAATCAAACCTTAGTTAGGTCTAACCCATTAGACCTAATTAACCATTAAGCCTTAACCACATTAGGCTTAACCAACCTTAAACCCAATTAGAATTAACCCATATTAAGTCTAATTAATCAATTAAACCGTACCTAAATTAGGTTTAATAAACTTTTAAATCCAGTTAGACTCAACCCATATTAAGTCTAATTAATCAATTGAACCTTAACCAAATACGGTTTAATTAACCTTAAAATTAATTAGACTTAACCCATATTAAGTCTAATTAATCAACTAAACCTTACTTAAATTAGGTTAAATTAATCGTTAAACCCAATTAGACTTAACTCATATTAAGTCTAATTAATCAATTAAACCTTACAAAAATTANGACTTAATTAACCCATTAAACCTTCATTAAAAAATGTTTAATACAAAATCAAACCTTAGTTAGTTCTAACCCATTAGACCTAATTAATCATTAAGCCTTAACCACATTAGGCTTAACCAACCTTAAACCCAATTAGAATTAACCCATATTAAGTTTAATTAATCAATTAAACCTTACCTAAATTAGGTTTAATAAACTTTTAAATCCAATTAGACTCAACCCATATTAAGTCTACTTAATCAATTAAACCTTAACCAAATACGGTTTAATTAACCTTAAACTTAATTAGACTTAACCCATATTAAGTCTAATTAATCAACTAAACCTTACTTAAATTAGGTTTAATTAATCGTTAAACCCAATTAGACTTAACTCATATTAAGTCTAATTAATCAATTAAACCTTACAAAAATTAGGTTTAATTAATATTAAACCCAATCAGACTGAAACCATATTAAGTCTACTTAATCAATTAAAACTAACCAAAATTAGGTTTATTAACATTAGACCCAATTTGACTTAACCCATTTTAAGTCTAACTAATCAATTCAACCTTACCAAAAGTAGGTTCAAATAACCTTAAACCCAATTAGACTTAACCCATATTAAGTCAAATTAATAAATTAAACCTTATCTACATTAAGTTTAATTTATCTTAAACCCAACTAGACTTAACCACAGATTAAGTCTTATTAGTCAATTAAACCTTACCTAAATTAGGTTTAATTAACCTTTAAACATTAGGTTCAACATATACTAAACCTTAATCAAACCTTAAACTTAGGTTCAAATCAAATTGAATTTAGGTCACCATAAACATTAGGTTCAATCAAAATATAACCTAACTCAACTCATCCCTTAAGTCTTAATTACATTAGATTTAAGTTAATTCAACTCTTAGGTTCTACCTACATTGAACCTAAGTTCCTTAAGTCCTAACTACATTGGACTTAAAACCATTTCAATCCTTAGGTTCTACCTACATTGAACCTAAATACCTTAAGTCCTTACTAGATTGGACTTAAAAACATTTCAACTCTTATATTCTACCTACATTGAACCTAAATACCTTAAGTCCTAACTGCATTGGACTTAAAATCAATTCAACTCTTAGGTTCTACCTTCATCGAACCTAAATACCTTAAGTCTGAAGTACATTGGACTTCAAACCAATTCAACTCTAAGGTTCTACCTTCATCGAACCTAAAAACTTTCAGTCCTAACTACGTTGGACTTAAAATCAATTCAACTCTTTTGTTCTACCTACATCAAACCTAAATACCTTAAGTCCTAACTACACTGGATTAAAACCAATTCAACTCTTAGGTTCTACTACATCAATCCTGAATACCTTATGTATTAACTACATTGGACTTAAAACCATTTCAATTCTTTGGTTCTACCTACATCAAACCTAAATACCTTAAGTCCTAACTACATTGGACTTAAAATCAATTAAACTCTTAGGTTCTACCGATATTGAACCTAAAACATCTTAAGTTCTAATTACATTGGACTTAAACCATTTACAATCTTTACGTTCTACCTATTTTTAACCTAGAACTTCTTAAGTCCTATCCACATTGGACTTAAATCTCTAGGTTCTACCTACATTGAACCTGAATCATCTTCAGTTTCACCGACATTAAACCTAAATCTTAGGTTTCAACTAAACTCTCTCAAGTCTAATTGACATATGACCTAGGACAAATGACATCATAAAAATCTAACTCTCCGACATAAATGACATAAAATTCATCTTAAAAGACATTAAAACACAACTTAAACTTCTGTGTTCATATTTTCGAAGATTTCTTAGACAACGCAATCTACGATTGCTGACAAGAATCTTTTGGTCCTGGTTTTAAACACCTTTCAGACTTAGTAAATCTGAATACCTCACGGCTCCCGGACGACAGAGCCATAGACATCTTGACCGGGTCTTTTAAAAAATATTCAACCAATTAAATGACAAATTAAAATTGATAAATCTGACAACATGTTTTTATGCTAATTGTGTTCTCTTTTGTTGGTTTATTAAAGATATGAAAATAAAATTTCACTCTAGATTTCTTTTACATGTTATAGGGTGTGCTAACTCTCTTTTGCATGGCGACGTTCAAAAGTGGAATTTCAAGACAACAAAATCATATAAAAACAACCAAAATAAAATAAAATGACATAAACAAAAACGACATGACATGACAAAAAGATAAACAAAAACAAAATGATACGACATGACAGAAACAAAAACAAAACAAAAATAAAANCCATATAAAAACAACCAAAATAAAATAAAATGACATAAACAAAAATGACTTGACATGACAAAAAGATAAACAAAAACAAAATGATACGACATGACAGAAACAAAAACAAAACAAAAATAAAATGACATGACATGAAATGATCAAAACAAAACCTTTAGAGTAGAATTAGATTCTTAAGAATCTGTTATTCCAGGAATAAATCATTTAATGTTTCTTTCCTTAATCTTGACATTTTAGAAGAACGAGTGTTAAAGAGAATCAGGAGTTTTCTTAGGTAATCCTAGAATTGTTTAAGATGTAATTAACTATAGGAGCTTGCTCCTATAGGAAAATTAAGAATTCAGAATAGGTGATCAACCTAAATCTCTTGTTATCAAAACCTTTATGTGGTAGTCCTTATATGAGAACTTGACATTCTAGTGCCTTCTCTATAAGTTTAACACCCAATATTTCTCTTTTTTTCTATCATTTGCCTTTCCCCTTTTTCCCTAATTCCTTTAATACTTGAGGATCTTTTACTTGATCCAAAAGATTAAGGAAAATTGGAAAATAGGGTAATAAGATAGAGAAACAGAGTGGTGACTCCAACGTCCTTATTGACAATAGACAAGACGACATGAGGGCATGAAAGAGAATTGGCGGCTACCGCGAATGATGA
The DNA here is from genome assembly GCA_002079205.1 of Phalaenopsis hybrid cultivar. Lineage (NCBI taxonomy): Eukaryota > Viridiplantae > Streptophyta > Magnoliopsida > Asparagales > Orchidaceae > Phalaenopsis > Phalaenopsis hybrid cultivar. Next base: position 28,276 of record JXCR01102269.1, read on the forward strand.
GTTCCGATCACCAAAAGATTTTTGGTAACTCTGTTGGGGATGTTTTCTCTCCTCATCTCTTGTTAAATCCTTTTTTCTTCATCCTAAGATATTCTATCTTTGACAGATAGAATTATCTTTCCCAAATTTTAACTCTACAAATTAGGAGTTAAGAATAACATGACCTTCTAAGATAATCTATCTTTTGACAGGTAGAATTATCTTACCCACACACGACATTCTAAGATATTTTATCTTTTGATAGATAGAATTATCTTTCCTAAATTTTAACTCTACAACATTAAGAGTTAAAACAACCTGAAATTCTAAGATATTCTATCTTCTGATAGGTAGGATTATCTTACTAAATTATGACATTCTTAGATATTATAACTTTAAACAGATAGAATTATCTTTCCTAAATTTTAACTCTACAACATTAAGAGTTAAAATAACATGACATTCTCAAATCTTCTATCTTCTGATAGGTAGGATTATCTTACCCTTTCTAAGATATTCTATCTTTTGATAGATAGAATTATCTTTCCTAAATATTAACTCTATGACATTAAGAGTTAAAATGATATTACATTCAAAGATATTCTACTTTTTGACAGATAGAATTACCTTTCTCACATTTTAACTCTTTGACATTAAGAGTTAAATTAAAATGACATTCTTAGATATTATATCTATTGACAGATAGAATTATCTTTTGTACATTTTAACTGTTTGACATTAAGAGTTAAAATAAAATGACACTCTCTGATATTTTATCTTTTGATAGATAGAATTATCTTTCTCACGTTTTTATTCTATGACATTAAGACTTAACATGATATGACAGTCTTAGATATTCTATCTTTTGATAGATAGAATTATCTTACCTACATTTTAACTCTATGACATTAAGATTTAAAATATGGTGACATTCTAAGGTATTCTATCATTTGACAAATAGAATTACTTACCCAAATTTTAACTCTGCGACACTAAGAGTTAAAAAAACACGACATTTTAAGATATTCTATCTTTTGATAGATAGAATTATCTTGCATAGATTTTAACTCTACAAAATTAAGAGATAAAATAACATGACATTCTCATATATTCTATCTTCTGATAGGTAGGATTATCTTAACATTTCTAAGATATTCTATCCTTTAATAGATAGAATTATATTTCCTAAATTTTAACTCTACAACATTAAGAGTTAAAATAACATGACATTCCAAGATATTTTTTTCTTTTTACTCAAATTTTAACTCTACAACATTAAGAGTTAAAAATGACATGAATTTTTAAGATATTCTATCTTTTGACAGATAGAATTATCTTACTCAGACACGACATTCTATGATATTCTATCTTTTGATAAGTTGAATTATGATTCCTAAGTTTTAACTCTACAACATTAATAGTTAAAATAACATTACACATAGGATTATTTTACCTAGATATGACATTCTCAGATATTCTATCTTTTGACAGATAGAATCATCTTCTCTACATTTTTTCTCTATGACATTAAGAGCTAAAATCTCATTTTAAAATATTCTATCTTTTGACAGATAGAATTATTTTCCCTAAATTTTAACTCTAAGGGTTAATGAAATTCTAAGGTATTCTATCATTTTACATATAGAATTACTTAACCAAAATTTAACTATAAAACACTAAGAGTTAAAATAACGTGACATTTTAAGATATTCTATCATTTGACAGATATGACTATATTACTTAATTATAACTCTTTGATAATAAGAGTTTTCCACGACATTTGTGACAGACATACCATATAGACATTCTACGACATCTGTGACAGACATTTTATCACAGACATACCATGACAATCACAACAGACATTAACAACAGACATACCATGATAATCACAACAAACATACCATGACATTTTATCACAGACATACCATGACAATCACAACAGACAATAACAACAGACATACCATGATAATCACAACAAACATACCATGACATTTTTTCACAGACATACCATGACAATCACAACGGATAATGACAACAAACATACCATGACAATCACAACAAACATACCATGACAATGAAAATAGACATACCTTGACAATGACAACAAACATACTGTGATGTTCAGACATTTCATAACATTCACTACAAAGATTTCATGACCTTCACGACAGACATTTTATAATATTCACAATGGTAATTCCATGACAGACACGATAGACAATATATGACTGCTACAATAACCATTCCATGATATTCACAATTAACTTTTTTCAGACATTCTATGACATTCATGACATACATACACATTCTATGACATTTACAACAGACATGATAGACATTCCATGAGATCCATGATAGAAATTCCATGACATCCATGATAGAATTTCCATGACATCTATGACAGACATCCCATAATATCCATGACACACATACATCCCATGATATTTATGACAGACAGACATTCCATGATATTTATAACAGACATTCCATGATATTCATAACAGACAGACATTTCATGATATTCATAATAGACATTCCATGATATTTATAACAGATACTCCATATTCCATGAAATTCAAGCAGATAGACATTCCATAATATCTATGACAAACATTCATCCCATGATATCTATGAAAGCCATACATCTCATGATATTCATAATATACAGACAATCCATATTCATGACAGACATGCATTCCATGATATTCATAATAGACAGACATTTCATGATATTCATAATAGACATTCCATGATATTTATGACAGATACTGCACGTTCCATAATATCTATGACAATAGACATTCCATGATATTTAGAATAGACATTCCATGATATCTCTGATAGATGTTCTATGATGTCTACCTATGAGAGACATTCAATCATATCTATGACAAACTCCAAGTTTACAAAACAAGTCTAAAATCATTTAACATTATACAATACCAGAACTTCTGTGATGCGGCCCTGAAATTCACCTTTTCCTATCCCCAAGGTTCAGATATATCAAACAATCAATCCAAAAAAGAATAATCCAAGACAAAAATTGTGACATTTTCACAAGAAAACATGATGCCCTAATAATTGGGCCTTTACAAATCTTTGGACTAGGTCCTAAGAAAATTTCAAAAAAAAAATTGTGTGAACAAAATACAAGTAATTGACTAAGGATATTACGAACCTTTTAATATCATGCCAAGTGGTTGGGTCCTTGCTTTCGAGTGAGTTATAATATCTTTGAATTTATCTTAAGAAGTTTTTGAGAATTATTAATTAGGGAAGGTTGGACATTCAAAACCCATAAAATATGCTCTAACAGATATAATAATTCTTTGAGAAGAAGCTTGAGGAAAGCATGAAATCAAAAATTGGTGTTTCAGTTCAAACATTCAAAATCTTTAAAATGCTTCACCAGATATAGTAAGAAAATTGAAGCGGGCATAAAATCAAAATTTGTGTTCGGACATTCAAAATCTTTAATTTGCTGCCCAAAATATAATGGTGGGCATAAAATTAAAAATTGGTGTTCGGACATTTGAAACCTTTAATATGCTCCATAAGATAAAAAATTGCGGCGAGCATGAAATCAAAAATTGGTGTTTGAATTCAGAAATTCAAAATCCTTAAATTATGCTCTACCATATATAGCAATTCTCTGAGAAGAAGCTTGAGGTGAGCATTAAATCAAAAATTGGTGTCCAAACTCTCCTCTAAATAATAAAACTTGAGAAACTCGTTTAAGAAAATTCTCTCGATATTTTATTCAGGAGAAAAATTAAGTGATCTTGTCTTTTGGTCAACTTTTAATTGGCTCATACATATCCTTAAGAAATAAAAATATTTTGATCATATAATCAAAATTTTGAAATATACCTAGACCTAGAAACAAGGAACTAAGGTAAAAGATAGAGTTAATAGCAAACTGAAACTCACGAACATGAAAATCATTTCTGAAAGACAATCTAAACAATCTTGAAAAAAATAGTGAGAGGGCCCAGACACATTTGGAACGATCCTTTCAATTGATTGATTGTCAAAGAGTTTTACCCCAATCAACGAGTACTATTTAAAAAATCTTATGCGACATAAAAACATAATGACCCATTTGTAAACTGGGAAACAAATGATAAAAAAATGATGAAGTTAACTAAACTTTGTTAAACGACATAAAATTGATTCTCGACCTTCAAATAAACTAAATGACAAAAATGTACAAAAAAAAAAATAATCTCCTTCGAAAGATTTAAGCCCGACAAACGTTAAGAGTTCAAAATAAATCAGTCAACCCTTTTTTTTTACTATACATACTTCTCTGTTATTGGATTTAAGACCTTCTCGACATTGGCCTTCCTTTAGCTTTTCTTATGAGATATGATATAAGTCTCCTAGCATTCCTTCCCAAGACAGACATATTCACATCTTTGAAATGTAGTATAAGATCTCCTTAAATGGATTATGGCATCTACTTATCCTTAACTATTAGAAATAAAGACCTTCCTAATAAGGAGCTTTGGTTTTTCTGTAGTTATTCCTTTGAGATAAGATGTAAGTCGTATAGAATTCCTTCTCAAAATTGACAGATGTTAACATTTGACATCTCTAGGTTGTAGCATAAGAGCTCCTTAAATGGATTATGACACCTACTTATCCCTAACTATTGGAAATAAAGACCTTCCTGATAAGGAGCTCTGGTTTTCCAGTAGTTATTCCTTTAAGATAGAATGAAAGTTGTATGACATTCCTTCTCAAAACCGATAGACATTGACATTTGACATCTCTAGGTGGTAGTATAAGACGTCCTTATGGCATCTACTCTCCTACTATTAGAAACAAAGACCTTCTTGATAAGGAGCTTAGGTTTTCCAGTAGTTATTTTTATGAGATAGGATGTAAGTCGTATAACAATCCTTCTGAAAATTGACAGACATTGTAGTATAAGACCTCCTTAAATGAATTATGGCATCTAATTATCCCTAACTATTAGGAATAAAGACTATTCTATTAAGGAGCTTTGGTTTTCCAGTAGTTATTTCTTTGAGATAGGATGTAATTCGTATAACATTCCTTCTCAAAATTGACAGACATTGACATTTGACATCTCTAGGTTGTAGTATAAGACCTCCTTAAATGGATTATGACATCTACTTATCCCTAACTGTTGGAAATAAAGACCTTCCTGAAAAGGATCTTTGGTTTTCCAATAGTTATTCCTTTGAGATAGGATGAAAGTCGTATGACAATCCTTCTCAGAACTGACAGATATTGACATTTGACATCTCTAGGTTGTAGCATAAGACCTCCTTAAATGTATTATGGCATCTACTTATCTCTAACTATTGGAAATAAAGACCTTCCAGATAAGGAGGTTTGGTTTTCCAGTAGTTATTCCTTTGAGATAGGATAAAAGTCATATAACATTCCTTCTCAAAATTGATAGACATTGACATTTGACATCTCTAAGTTGTAGTATAAGACCTCATTAAATGGATTATGACATCTACTTATCCCTAACTGATGGAAATAAAGACCTTCCTGATAAGGAGCTTTGGTTTTCCAGTAGTTATTCCTTAGAGATAGGATGTAAGTCGTATAACATTCCTTCTCAAAATTGACAGACACTGACATTTGACATCTCTAGCTGGTAGTATGAGACCTCTTTATGGCATCAACTCTCCTACTATTGGAAACAAAGACCTTCTTGATAGGGAGCTCTGGCTTTCTAGTAGTTATTCCTTTGTGATAGGATGCAAGTTGTTTGTCATATAAGACCTCCTTAAATGGATTATGATATCTACTCTCCTACTATTGGAAACGAAGACCTTCTTGATAGGGAACCCGGACTTTCCAGTAGTTACTCCTTTGAGATAGAATGTAATTCATATACCATTCATTCTCAAAACTAACAGAAATTGTAGTATAACACCCCCTTAAATGGATTATGACATCTACTTATCTCTAACTATTGGAAATAAAGACCTTCCTGATAGGGAACTTTGGTTTTCTAGTAGTTATTCCTTTGAGATAGGATGTAAGTCGTATAAGATTCCTTCTCAAAACTGACAGACATTGTAGTATAAGACCTCCTTAAATGGATTATGGCATCTACTTATCCCTAACTATTGAAAATAACGACCTTCCTGATATGGAGCTTTGGCTTAGCAGTGGTTATTCCATTGAGAAAGGATATCAGTCGTATAGCATTCCTTCTCAAAATTAACATATCAACATCTAACATTTCTAAGGAATGGTATGGTATCCATTCTCTCCCTAGCTACAGAAAAACATGATATTCCTTTAGATCTTTCTTTGAGAAAGGATATAAGTCATATAACATTCCTTCTCAAAATCCACAAATCAACATCTGACATTTCTGAGAGATGGTATGGTATCCATTCTTATCCTAGCAATAGGAAACATGGTATTCCTTTAGCACTTTCTTTGACATAGGATGTAAGTTGTATAGCGTTCCTTCTCAAAATCGACAGATCAACATTTGACATTTCCTTCCGAGCTATAGGAAACATGGTGTTCCTTTAGCTCTCTCTTTGAGATAAGATGTAAGTCGTATAGCATTCCTTCTCAAAATGGACAAATCGACATTTGACATTTCCAAGAGATGGTATGGTATCCATTCTCTCCCTAGCTATAGGAAAAATGATATTCCTTTAGCTCTATATTTGAGATAGGGTATAAGTTGTATAACATTCCTTCTCAAAATCGACACATAGACATCTGACATTTCTGAAGAATGGCATGGTATCCATTCTCTCCCCAGCTATAGAAAACATGGTGTTCTCTTAGCTCTTTCTTTGAGATAGGATATAAGTCGTATAGCATTCCTTCTCAAAATTTACGCATAGACATCTGACATTTCTGAAGAATGGTATGGTATCCATTCTCTCCTTAGCTATAAGAAACATGGTGTTCTTTAAGCTCTCTCTTTGAGAAAGGATATAAGTCGTGCAACATTCCTTCTCAAAAATTGACATACTAACATTTGACACTTCTATGAAATGATATAAGACCTCCGTAGAAGGAATAAGACATCCATCTTCTGACATAAACCTTTCCTGACATAGGATAATGGTCTTATCACTCTTTTATACAATACTCATAAAGACTATATGAGGATACAACATTATTGACAACTGACTGTTTTAGTCAACACCAATATTTGTAGCATACATGTTCATTATCCCACGCATATTGGAGGCCCATTTGTTGACCTCACTTTTAGTGAAGGTCTTAAAATGACATCCATGGACCAAATTCAACTTGAGAAATCTTATGACTTAAGATTCTCAGACACTTTTAAAAGACCTAAAATGATCATTGTGATCATTAAGACAAAGATTCTACCAACATTAACTTCTTTGGACATACATAGGGTTATTAAAACCATAAAAATTGAAATAAACCTCAAAGCACTCTTTATGGAGCTTAACAATGACAATACCCTCAATGATCAGATCAATGGTGACAAACCCTAATATGGTCAAATTTTGACTTAATGGTCACCATAATGATCATAATGTCAACTTTGACACTTAATTGATCCAATTGGTCAACTTAGACCCAAATAGTCAATTTTGGTCAAACAGGTCAGCTTTTTGGTTAATTTGGACCAATGAATCAGTTCAAACTCTAAAAATGGTCAAATTGGATTATTTGAACATTTTAAAACACCAAAATGATCAAATTGGACCACTTAGTCAACTACAGACACCATTAACAAACTATTGGTCAAAATGACTAAGGTGAACCTCCATGATCACCACTTTGACCATTTGTTCATTCATAGGCCCAAATGACCACCATATGGTCAAGACAACACCACATGGTCAAGTTGACCATTTTGGTCAACCTTGGTCAACATTGGTAAACCTTGGTCAAACCTAAGTCATGCCCATGGACCCCATTACTAACCCAACCATGATAAGGTTAGGTAAATCACATTGGTCAACCCTAGACCAAAATTGGTCAACCTTGGTCAACTCTGGTCAACATTGGTCAACTTTGGTCAAAATATTCAATTTTGAACCAAATTGAAGAAATTGGTCAAATCATCAACACCCAAAATCATTTTGACCAATTTATGGGTTAATGTTATAATTTCATACATTTTTAATTAATGACATAATTAATTAAAAAAGGATTTATGAGTATTTAACCCTAAATTAAATGACATTACATATGACATCTAAAATCCATAAATAATTTTCAAAATTAATTTGAACACTTGAATTTTCATCTAATAGGTCATTCATGACCCATAAGACCTATTATAACCCATGACACATCATCCTTGACAAATAACACAAATTATTAAGGAGTAATCACCAAGGAAGGAACTTATGTGTCATTTCTTCATGAATGATGGAATGAAAGGGTGGTAAGCTCATCTTACACTTTCATCACCCTTCAATGACAAAGAGACTTTTACCAACCTCATTTTCCCATGATTAAGATAATCATGAGCTTAACCATGAGGGATGATCATGAAGTGTGTGTGTCATGCCTTCCTCAACATCATTAAATGACCGACAAAATTCACTTGGTGAAGGCTTTATTAGGCTGGCTAAGTTGTCATTCACTCCACCCAAATTTGCCAAGGGGGGATGGCCAAAATGGAAGCTAAAATTTTAAACCTAAATAAAGATTTCCAAGGATAATTGATGAAGCATTTTATCCATGTGATGATTACCTTTAGAACTTATCCTCAGATCATTCTAAGGATAGAATCTACCTTCCCTGCATAGCCTTGAGCTAGGAAGCCACAATTAAATGCTATAAATGAGCTGGCCATGAGCTTCCATGAAGAGGAGGAGAAATTGAGGAGTGAGCCATGTACTGCCTAATTCCTCAAACACACTTGAGAGAAATTCTTGTCATCATTCTAAGGAGTTAAATCCCCACTAATTTAGCCTCTAGCCTCCACTGCTTTCTTTCAATTTCACTCCCCAAAAATAAGAAAAAAATTTGGATCTCACATAAAGCCTCCCAAAATCCCAAATTAACTCCTCCAAACCCTTCAATTATCTTAGAGAGGAAGTTCCGAATCAAAATTGTCCCTTCATATAAGCTCTAACCTACCTCAAGACCAAACCATGGACGACAGTATTCGAAGTCATATCTAGGCTCGATTCCATCTCAAATTGAGTTTATAAAAAGCTTACTGAGCTCAAGGCAAAGTTTCAAAACAATTTTAATCAATATTTCATCAACTCAGACCAAGGTGTTGCCATTTTGACATAAACATCGCTCGGCTTTGGTCTTTTGTAGAACGAAATATTTCAAAACCCACATATTACCGTATGGATGGGTTCTCCTTCTCACGATGAATCTTTAGGAGCAAACCTCACTTGATTTCATCAAGAATCGAGCGAGATATTGTCCCTACAAGACAGACGGTTAGCGGGAAGTGGGCAGATGATGAAGATGCATGGATGTCGTCCATTTTTATATATTTGAAATGGATAGTCATGATGCATTTGAACCATGGTTTCATCCATAAAAAAAGATTTAGAACCACGTGCCACGTGGATGTCTGCTTGGAAACCCTGCCCAATCAAACAACACCACATACACGTTCGACTAATACGATGATCCAGTCAGCGCTTGTGTGGATAAAAAAGAAAGTCTGGATTTTCTTATTTAATTAAATACAGAAAAGTTGGAAAATTCATAAATTTTCACACAAAAGTCACTAAAATAAAACAAAAATACCTCTGAACTCAAGACAGTGAGCAGAATATTATGGACATGAAATTAGGATTTAATAAATTATTTTTTGATTTTTAATCAATTAATTAATCTTTTGAGTAATTTAATTATTAAAAAAATTTTATAATTTCAAAAATTCTGAAATTTGT
>JXCR01102279.1:0-13320 GCA_002079205.1 Phalaenopsis hybrid cultivar
CTCTCGGCAGCCGTAGCTTTCCAGAGTTCGACCAAACTCCTCCAACCATAGCAACTCCAGCAGAAGCCATGGCATGCCCTTATTCTCAGCCGATGGTGGATGTCAGTCTCTCGACGTGTCCAAAAGACAGCACCTTTTGTCGGTGTCAGCCAACATTCACCCGGCCACTTCTTCTACAGGCTTCCACTTGAAAGCCTCCCTATTCCTTTTCAACAGAGGGGAAGGAGTGGCAACCAATTTTCTATTGACTCCTTTCCTCGTCGCGATTTCACCAGGAGTCACTCCAAAAGCGACTGTTTTCCCATCACCTTACTCCACATCAACAAAATGAGAAGTTGGTTTTCGAGCAATAATAGTAATAGCGACAATAATCGTATCTTGAATAACAATAGAAGTTTCAGTCACGGACGTAAGATATCTCGATGCCACACTATTAGGGAGCAGTTCTCATCTTCTACGAGATTACCTATCGTCAGGAGACGCTTCTGCTTCTGGTGCTTGGCAGCAAGCTTCTCTTTCGTCGCATTGGCCCAGACCGCCTCGTCAATATCCGAGATCACCACAGATCCTTTGTCATCTCGCCCTTCAGTGCACGGGTAACAATGCTTCGGCGGTGTATTGTGGGATCGAGAGATGGCGACCACTCAACATCGCCTTGGCAGTGAGCATCTTTTGCGGAAGAGACTTTGGTCCGTCCACCATCTAATCCGACGGCTTCATCTGGATTCCCTAGTTATCAGAGCAGGAACTAACCAAAATTTTTTTCTTCCAATTCTTTATTTTGTCTCTAAGGAGTTCGAGTTCTTATCGACCGAGAACATGATATGGCCCTACTTATCAACCTTGAACAAAAAAAATGGCTAAATAGATCGATCGACAGCAAGATGCCCTCCCAACAGCAAAAAGGAATGAAAGTCATTATCGCAGTCACGAAATTAGGTAACACTGGAGGCGGAATGACCCCGAATCTATTAAAGACGCTCCAGAGCTCGTAACGCTGGGGCAGCCGGAGGCCGTACTTGAACCAGTCTCGATAAAATACCAAATCCTTACCCACGTCGTCTGTCGCGCTCATCAATCCTGACATCCTCCAAAGCACAATGATGTCCTGAGAGTCCTGAGAAACATATGTCCTCTGCAACTCCACTTCGTTCCCTGTCAGAAATGAGGGATCAACACCCTCGACATAACCAAAAAGGGTGGAAAAATATTTGGGAGCCATCGCAAGGGGCGTAAAGACAACCGAAAGATGGAAGAAGAAGAATTGAAGGCGCATAGAAAAAATCAGAAAGTGTAAAGAGAAAGAAAGGTCCCTCGCTCTAATTATAAGGCGGACGCGTGAAATGATGCGTCACATAATGATAAGTGTCACACCAAGCATCCTTTCATATTTATTTAAATGTGGTTTTATTACAGATAACATTATTACAAATTTCAAAAAAAATATTTTATAAACGGGTCTTCCAAGACTTTAGTCGGCGCATACCCCTTTCGAGTTAATCCTTGGAAGACCAACTCTCCGCCTAATCTAATCTGATCCACTCAGTCTGAGTCATGCAGAACCTTGCCGAAAGCGGTCGACTCACGAAGTGCTCCCAACGGCACGACACCTCTGTTAGTCCGCTTCGCAAGGAGGCAACTTCTGTTTGCAAGGTCGCTACCTGCGAGTTTGTGGTGACCAAAAGGGCCAACAATTCCTGTACCGGATCTTCAGAAGAAACTTTGGTTGCTTCCTCTGAAAGTCCAACAGCATTCGTTCGCCACCCGAAATGTTCCTGCTAGGAACCTAGAAAATGGCCAAGTGAGGTTGAATACACGGGACTGGTTGCAGGCAAAGAATTGAACGGTCGGCGTTCTCCCGTGTCCGTCAGCAAAGAAGGTGCAGCGATCATGCCTTGGGCCTCGGTTGCAACAACAGAAGCAGACTCCGCGACATCTTTCGACGGTCCGCCATCTTCTTGGTCTCTTAACTCAACCAATTTGTTTGCATTAAGATAATATCAAGAAATTACTAAAAACAGCCAACGATCAAAGAAAATTTTACATATTTAAAAATCTTTCCACAAAATAAATGGCATTCATAAGCTTCTCTCTCTTCCGACAAGCTACATCAATCTTTCTGTGATGGCAACGGGGAAGAGCCAGTGACCACCATGTCCTTCGACCCTTTTTCATTCTCCTCGGTGCTTTCAACAGTTAAGCCCTGCTGGCCCTCAACAGCTACGCCTGCACTGAGCCCGGTAGCCGGAGTCTCCTGATGTGGCTTTTTTGACACCTGCTCCTCATGATCCTGGGACAAATCGACTTGATCGGGCACATGGGTTTGGGTCTCGACCGCTTATCTTTCTTTGCAATCTTCATCTTTGTAGGGGCAAGGATCTAATAGCCCGTCAAAGCTAGAAGTTTGGGATCCACATCGTCTTGGCTCGTACCGCTAGCCATGGTGTCCCTCGGCTATCCAGGAAGAACTAATAGCAATGAATGTAAATTCCAACCTTATGGTCTTTGTCGGCACTTAAAAGTTGGGGGAGTTGCCCGTAAGAAACTGTCGGTCGCCGAAATCGAAATTTCATTGTCCGCTTCGGAAGGACGTTTCATTTACATATATAAGTTTTAAAAATAATATGAAATCAAGCTGACCCCATACTTTTCACAATTTAAATAAATGAGCATTCTACCTCAAATCATGTATCTATTCCAAGAGATAAACACAAGACTTGAGGATGAGACACGATGAAATAAACTAAGAAATATATGACATCCGTTTGGTCTGCGAAAAACCATTTTATTTGCCGACAAGTTCTTCTATTTAATACAAAAAATTAAATAGGGTTTATATTAAGCTGAGTTCGGAAAAGTTTCTCATAAGGGCAAGCCCCTATTTACTGACCGAAGTCACTTAAGAAGTCACTTAAAAATACTCTCGATAAAAATCAGAGAAAATTATCTTCAAAGATATCAAAATGATATGACTTTTCAACGAAATCGGACCAAAGAGTGTCAAATGGGAAAGACTCAAATTCAGAACATTCTTGAGGAATCCAAATGAGTGAGAACTAGGGGAGGTCATAGATCCGGAGGCGAACCTCGGTGACTTCCCAGTCTATCCCATGGTTTGGCTTCAGTTTCGAGGAGAAATATTTGAGTGTTTCATCCTGCCAATTTTATTTAATTAGGTTTATATTTGCGTGACACGGTCACACGAATCGCCTGGAAGATATGAGGATTTATGTCGTATCGGACGACAACTTCGGAACCTAGAACGAGTTAGGGCTTAAATTACACAGTCTGGCTGTGCAAATGCCTAAAAGATAAAGTGAGGATTTATGTCGCGCTAAGCAGATTACCTCAAAATTCTATGGCTTGTTGTTTAATTCTAAGGAAATGTTTTGTTGATGTAGACATGTTTTGCTGTTGAAGATGGTCGTGCTGTCCACCGCATTTGCTCCAAGCTCTTCGTCATTGCAGCATCGAATTTAGTATTCAAGTTGTTTAAGGTTGAAATAATGTAAAAAGTGAGGTCACCAATTTATCGTGGATACCATTTAGGAGCTACTACTGACATCCTAATCTAGGGAAGAGTATAAAAGAAAAGCATGTTAATATGCAATGAAATCATGCAGTGGTAATGCGAAAACTATACATCCGGCAGAAGAATATACACTGAAAGATAGCATAAGCAAACTACACTGGGCAGGTGTGTGTGTGTAATGTATGTAGGAGAAACAAAAGAAAAGAATCAGAAAGTCAGAAAAGGTCGAAAAGGAACATTCCGTAATAAATCCGAAACAAAACAAAGTTCGTAGGAAATCTGAATAAATCCATAGAGGTGAACTTATAGAAAATCCTAAAGAAAGAACAAAAACGAAGAAAACACCAGAATGGACTACAAGTTCAAAAAGACCGTAAGCTTGGTGGTGAGGACTCAGAGCTGTGTTGTAGACTACAACCTTAAGTACTGACTACTAGACCGACTTTATGCAGAAGGCAACCATAATCCGACTCGAGTAGCCAACCGTGGACCTTTGTAAAATTTTTCATACATTTCAGTCTGGATCTGCATGTAAGTAAAAGTCACAAATAGGTGGCCCAAGAAGCAAGGAGAAACAAAGGACTGAAGGCAAGGAAGAGAGAGAGGAGGAAATGATACCGCCTAAAACACGACGTAACGGAGGCAGATTATCCCTCAAAACTGTGTCTAAAATGATCAACGAAAAGTCACAAATAGGTAGCCCAACGATCCTCGAATCAACACAAAAGGGTCACATTTTCTCCAATTTCATAAACGGACCATCCAAGAGATCGTCCTCCCAAGCTATACCTCCAGCAAGTCAAAGTGGCAAAGAGACCGAATCTGAGCAACAACCACAAATATAGCCCACAAATGTAGCCCAAAAACCCTCGATTCCGTAGCTAAAAGGTCACGAAATAATTTAAAAAAGAGCGATCCAAATATCACCAGTTAAGGTTAACCAACGCAGCCTCAATACCACCCAAACCATCAATTTCGTATTTAAAAGTAACCACCAAAAGAATGTTTAAAGCCCCTCCTCCAACTTCCAACTTATATGTCATTTTAATGTTTTATATAGAATTTCCAACAATTTTATATATAGCTTATACCCTTGTATAAATATATGAACAAACTCAGATTTTTGTATGGTTTAAGATTTTCGAGCACACTCACATCTGAGTCAAGATTGACATTGTTCCATAAGCTTCCAAATTCCTTTCCCACTCATTAACAGTATTGCCCCAATTCCAGAATAAATATGTGAGTTTTTTCTCTTCTCAAATAATTTTGTAATGCTAGCCTCTCTAACCTCCCTCACATTTCCAGTAAATGGATTTTTTTTTATTTAAGCAACTCACTCATATGTTCCAACTTCCTAATTCTGTAATCATTCCCACTTTTAACATTGAGCTCATTTAGTTCCTAAAGTGACCTTAACTTCCCAACTCCAGCTACACTAGAAAATACATCTTGGGGACAAATCAAAGAGACGCAGGTTAACAAGATTATTCACATTGCCATGCAAGAAATCGTCAAAGCAAAATCCCTCGGCAAAATTTTATAGATTAAAAACCGCAAATGAATAAAGCGTCAAAGTGCCACCCAAAGTTCCAAACTTTTCAAATAAACCACCCAAAATTACAGATTTTTACATATAAGTCACACAAAATAAAATTTCCAAAAGCCTTAATTTTAAACCATCAAAGCGAAGAAAACCACAACAGCGAAATTTCAGATTTTTTTTTTTTTTTTACAAAACATGAGCATCAAGGTTTCCTCCAACTTTTGCAAATAAGATTACGATGTTTTCAGAACTCTAACACAGGAAAGCATCAAATTTCAGGTGTCGCATTTCTTCTCCACTCATTTTTTTATTTCTCCAAGCAAACATATAAGCTTAATATGGTCATTACCCTGTTGATCTTTTCCCACAACGAACAAAATATGCAAGGCTTGAGGCAAAGCCACTCATCTAATTATTTTCGAGATAAATTATAAGCAAATCAACAAAGACTGACACTAGCAAGGTTTTGTAAATAAAAATAGTTGTGTGACATATGCTTGGAATATCCATAACCAAAAGAAATCAAACCAGCTCGTCTTACAATCAAAACGAAGAGATGTCAAGAAATGTTGTAGAAAATACTTAACAAAAGAAAAACGGAGTTTAGTTTTCCTTAAAACATGATAACATCTCTTTTTATTTTATATGTATCATGAAAGATTTAGGTGTTAGATATGTAAACAATTGATGAATAAAAAGAAAATCTGCACATAAATATGTTTGCCCCGGGAAGTACATAAAGAATGTGTGTCATGTTTACTCTTCCATCTTTAAGTACAAACCTTTCAAAAGTTGTACAAAGGCAATCTCTAGCATGTAACATTTCGTATTTCTATCAAGATATGAAATCAAGTCAAGATTTGAAGTTCTGATTTTATGATAGGCGTTTTCACAGTAGAATAAAATAACAAAGCTAAAAATGTGACCCGCCAACTTAAGTATATGATTCTCAACCATTTTTGGATGACAAAAATTTAGAGAACATGCCAAAAAAAATTCATATTGCCCATCTAACAAGACATATCAACCAATCAGCTTAACTGAAAAAGCTCACCGCATTTTTTTTATCGTAGGCCGGAGTTTATGAATACAAGCAGCATCGGAAGGGGAGGAGTAGGAAAGAGAGAGATCACCTTCCTCGAGGTTTATCCAGGAAAAAGCAACAGAGTTCTAAAAGAGTCCAGATTATCAAATGTATAAGAAAGTAACAAAGTTACCTCTTGATACAAATCTGAAAGGGACTTCAAGAATAGAGGAAAAAAATGGCAGCACCTCTCTTTCACCCGTATTTTCGGCTAGGCACTAAAGCTCCCCCAAATTTCGGCCACAACCCCCCCAAAAAAAATCTTCCCCAAAAGGGATTTATATAGGCAAGAGGGAGAAGATCCAGAAAGCCTTCGCGAGGGAGACATGGAGCTTCCGTCCGCGNTAGGAAAGAGAGAAATCACCTTCCTCGAGGTTTATCCAGGAAAAAGCAACAGAGTTCTAAAAGAGTCTAGATTATCGAATGTATAAGAAAGTAACAAAGTTACCTCTTGATGCAAATCTGAAAGGGACTTCAAGAACAGAGGAAAAAAATGGCAGCACCTCCCTTTCACCCGTATACTCGGCTAGGCACTAAACCTCCCCTAAATTTCGGCCACAACCCCCCCAAAAAAAATCTTCCCCAAGAGGGATTTATGTAGGCAAGAGGGAGAAGATCCAGAAAGCCTTCGGGAGGGAGACATGGAGCTTCCGTCCGCGTGCGACTCTGCAGGAGATAAGGATGGCGATAAAGCGACTCTGCAGAGATAAATATCGTGATAGAGGAGAGAGACGGTTGCGGCGCATGGGGGCTGTGGCTCGAGGGACTGCGATGGGAGCGAAGAGAGGGGTGCAGTGTGCGGCTCAGGAGGAAGGAGCAGTCACTGTCGCACTAAGGATTGCGTATGGGGGCGAGATCGAAGATCTTCCTTTTGGGCGGTTTGAGAAGACATGCAGAGAGGATAAGAGATTGCGATGGGGAGGATTTTCGAGCATGCAAGCGAAATGGGGGAGGAGGCGTGAGAGTGTGATTTGGGGATTAGGGATTAAAGAAGAGAGAAAAAAAAGATTNTGGTGTGTGGCTCAGGAGGAAGGAGCAGTCACAGTCGCGCTAAGGATTGCGTATGGGAGCGAGATCGAAGATCTTCCTTTTGGGCGGTTTGAGAAGACATGCAGAGAGGATAAGAGATTGTGATGGGGAGGATTGTCGGGCATGCGAGCGAATTGGGGGAGGAGGCGTGAGAGTGTGATTTGGTGATTAGGAATTAAAGAAGAGAGAAAAAAAAAGATTTTTATTTTTATTTTTTATATATGTAATATTTATTATTTAAAATTCTCAATTCGTGTGTGCACGGAACCACATCAAAATGAGTATCTTCCCTAGGTAATTTCGACGCTCCGAACTCATCGGCGTGGTCTGTTTCGTCATCCGGAGTCGTTCGGGCGACCTCGTCGACGATTGGGTCAAAAACGCGTCAAAATCCGATTTCCGTCAAAATTTTGGTTCAAACTCGATTGATCAAGATGGTGTAAATGATTGTTATGAGAGGTTTAAAAAAGATTTGAAGTGAATTTGAGTTGATTGGGATGGTCAATTAGGTGGATTTTGGGCATTAGCCAATTTGGGGGTGTTGGACTAGACTTGGGTCTAGGTTAGGTTATGGTTGAGTAGGTCCAAATTGATGATTTGAAGTGGTCTAGGAGAATGTTATAAAAAGTCTTTAACATCAATTGGGTGTCAATTTTGGGGTTTGTGCATTCAATTTGATGGAATTTGGGGAGATAGCCAATTTGGGGCAAATTTGGGGATTTTGAATGTTTGTTGAAATTGAGTAAAATTGAAGCATGACCAGGGCCAATTTAAGGTCCAATTGGATGTGTAGGATTGTTGTGAAGAGTTTAGGATTCAAGTTGGGGAAAATTGGGATCAAATTGAGGTCAATTGAAGAGTCCAAATTGGTTTCGGGGCAAAAGACTAAATTGGGTAATTGGTGAAATTGAGGTGCCAACAATCCTGATTTGAGCCACGGAATAAAGGAATCTCCATTTGGGTCATCTATGTAATGTTGCTAGCTAAACCCCATCCTAGGGTTAGAGGGTCTAGGAGATCATCTGCATAAGTCTCCCAAAGTATCAAGGGATCATAGTCAACAAATNTATATATGTAATATTTATTATTTAAAATTCTCAATTCGTGTGTGCACGGAATCACATCAAAATGAGTGTCCTCCCTAGGTAATTTCGACGCTCTGAAGTCATCAGTGTGGTCTGTTTCGTCATCCGGAGTCGTTCGGGCGACCTCGTCGACGATCGGGTCAAAAACGCGTCAAAGTTACCTTTTTTTGGTTCAAGCTCGATTGATCAAGAAGGTATAGATGATTGTTATGAGTGGTTTAGAAAAGATTTGAAGTGATTTTGAGTTGATTGAGATGGTCAATTTGGTGGATTTTGGGCATTAGCCAATTTGGGGGTGTTGGGCTAGACTTGGGTCTAGGTTAGGTTATGGTTGAGTTAGGTCCAAATTGATGATTTGAAGTGATCTATGAGTGTTATAAAGAGTCTTCAACATCAATTGGGTGTCAATTTTGGGGTTTGTGCATTCAATTTGGTGGAATTTGGGGAGATAGCCAATTTGGGGCAAATTTGGGGAGATAGCCAATTTGGGGCAAATTTGGGGATTTTGAATGTTTGTTGAAATTGAGTAAAATTGAAGCATGACCAAGGTCAATTTAAGGTCAATTAGATGTGTAGGATTGTTGTGAAGAGTTTAGGATTCAAGTTGGGGAAAATTGAGATCAATTTGAGGTCAATTGAAGAGTCCAAATTGGTTTCGGGGCAAAAGACTAAATTGGGTAATTGGTGAAATTGAGGTGCCAACCATCCTGATTTGAGCCACGGAATAAAGGAATCTTCATTTGGGTCATCTATGTAATGTTGCTAGCTAAACCCCAGCCTAGAGATCATCTGCATAAGTCTCCCAAAGTATCAAGAGATCATAGTCAACAAGTTGAGTTCAGTGTTGTGAGTGAATAGGGGTGAAAGTGAGTGACAATAAGTGCAAGTGAGTGAACTAGCTCCAGACCAACACCCTAGGGTCAATCCTAAGGTCAAGTAGTCCTATGGAGATTCTCATCAGGGTTCCTTTATGTAATCTCTAATCTTTGCATTAAAGATTATTGATCACATATAGAACCAACATAGAGAACGAAGATTTGGTTGAAATGTACAAGGAGAATGTGGGTACCATTTCTAAGATGCTAAAATAGTCATTAGGAAAGTCCTAAGGCTAGATCCTAGTTACTAAAGGAAAGACCCAAAACCCTCACCCAAAAGTGAAGTCAACAAATGGACCCCCAATAGGTGTGGTGCGCTAAAGAAGCACACCATGCGTATTGGCGTTGACCGAGACGACCAACGGACTGATTGAGAAATGTTGAAGTTATCTTTCCCTTAAAGAGTATATAACTCAGTAAAGGATGAACTATGCTAGTATCCACCATGGGTAGCTAAGTGAACACCCACTAGTGATATAAAAGATGCTATCCGCTGGGGATGAGCAAGAAGGATATTTATCAAAGGTTGATGTGTGGGTGTATTTTTTTGTAGAAGCTGTGAGGAAGAAAAGCACAGATACTCCTCTTCAATCTGAGAGCTAGTCAAAGACACTATTGCACCACTTGAGGTATATGGTCTCAGTGGTAGCAAGTGTCAAAGAAGGAGAGTCTAGGTTGTCGTGTACGCATAAAGAGATCTTATACCCAGTTCAGATATTATATAGATTCAACCTATATTCGTTAAGGGAATGAAGGTGTGAATCTAGAGGTATTGTCGTGATGCGGTAGAAAACGTGGCCATGACTTGACCGGGATCGCCTTAATTTGGCAAATTATTGTCGTGATTTGATAAAGAAATCAGCATAGCCACAAGTGGGCATAGCAAAGTGTGTATTTCATTTCGTGTAAGCTTAGTCAGTGTCGACGTAGCAAAGTGTACAAACATTAAGACAAAATTTATGAATGTCTTGTGTACGCAACAAGGGTTTACTATCCTGACGAGAATTATCGGATGCCTTTGTCTATTTTAAGGGGCCTTACTCCTATCTCAGAGGTGAGGAATCAGATGTCTCAACAGAACCTGGAGGCCTTATACCTATCCAGTGCAAGAAGGGATTGGGTACCTTGCTGGTTTACTCCCTTATCCAGTGTGTGCTAATGGTGTAGCAGAGGTATAAGGTGCCTTGTTGGCTTTCTCCTTATCCAATGTACAAAGGAATCAGGTACCTTGTTGGTTTACTCTCTTATCCTGAAGAAAATTGTAGGAATTGGATGCCTCAACAAAACCTGGAGGTCTTACACCTATTCACTACGAGAAGGAATCAGATACCTTGTTGGTTTACTCTCTTATCCTAAAGAAAATTGTAAGAATCAGACGCCTCAACAGAACATAGAGGTCTTACACCTATCAAGTGCGAGAAGGAATCGGGTACCTTGTTGGTTTACTCCCTTATCCTGAAAAAAATCGTAGGAATCAGACGCCTCAACAAAACCTGGAGGTTTTACACCTATCCAGTGCCAGAAGGAATCGGGTATCGTGTTGGTTTACTCCCTTATCCTGAAGAAAATTGTAGGAATCGGATGCCTCAACAAAACCTGGAGGCCTTACACCTATCCGGTGCAAGAAGGAATTGGGTACCTTGGTGATTTACTCCCTTATCCTAAAGAAAATTGTAGGAATCAGACGCCTAAACAGAACCTGGAGGTCTTACACCTATCCAGTGTCAGAAGGAATCGGGTACCTTGTTGGTTTACACCCTTATCCTGAAGAAAATTATAGGAATCAGAGCCTCATCAGAACCTGGAGGTCTTACACCTATCCAATGCAAGAAGGAATTGGGTACCTTGGTGATTTACTCCCTTATCCTAAAGAAAGTTGTAGGACTTGGATGCCTCAACAGAACCTAGAGGTCTTACACCTATCCAGTGCAAGAAGGAATCGGGTACCTTGTTGGTTTACTCCATTATCCTGAAGAAAGTTGTAGGAATCGGATGTCTCAACAGAACCTTGAGGTCTTACACCTATCCAGTGCAAGAAGGAATCGGGTACCTTGTTGGTTTACTCCCTTATCCTGAAGAAAGTTGTATGAATCGGATGTCTCAACAAATCTGGAGGTCTTACACTTATCCAGTGTAGGAAGGAATCAGGTACCTTGTTGGTTTACTCCCTTATCCTGAAGAAAGTTGTAGGAATTGGATGCCTCAACAGAACCTGGAGGTCTTACACCTATCCAGTGCGAGAAGGACTCGGGTACCTTGTTGGTTTACTCCCTTATCCTGAAGAAAATTGTAGGAATCGGATGCCTCAACAAAACTTGGAGGTCTTACACCCATCTAGTGCGAGAAGGAATTGGGTACCTTGTTGGTTTACTCCCTTATCCTTAAGAAAATCGTAGGAATCGGATGCCTCAACAAAATCTGGAAGTCTTACACCTGTCCAGTGCAAGAAGAAATCGGGTACCTCGTTGGTTTATTCCCTTATCCTGAAGAAAATCGTAGGAATTGGATGCCTCAACAGAACCTGGAGGTCTTACACCTATCCAATGCGAGAAGAAATCGGGTACCTTGTTGGTTTACTCCCTTATCCTGAAGAAAATCGTAGGAATCGGATGCCTCAACAAAACCTGGAGGTCTTACACTTATCCAATGCAAGGAGTAGAATGAAGAAATATGCTGAGTGCTGAGATGCTGAGAAATGTTGAGAATTGCATAAGAACATTTGTTGAGATTCAATTTATGCAGAGATCATGAAAATTTTTCGAAGTGCGGAGAACATCTGTATAAGTTCGTACAGTAGTGAATTTTATTGAAATGTTTGTGCAGAGATTCACAAAAATTTATGAGGTGCAAAATTTGTTTCAATGTTGACTTTTATTTTGTTTGATGCTGAATTTTATTTGCATTTGTTTTAGGATTTGGACCCAGTTTTAGACAAGTGCGACATCCTTGCTTCTAAGAACGAGTCTGTCTCTAAAACATTACGAGGCAAAGTATCGTCCACTGACTAAAGACATGTGTTAGAGCATAACTCACTCTTTAAGGTGCTATCAAAATTATATTATTTCAAGTACCTATAAAGATGCATTATCTCTTAAGACACCACAGCTGAAGTGGCCGCAACTTGATAATTTTGTTCATAGTAGTTTGTCGTTTCTTATCACTGATTCTGTAAAATTTGTTCAAGTTATCTTTGAGAAATCGCTCTGACGTTCTTTGAATTGTCGTTGTAATTGTATTTGTTGGGCGCTGAAGGATATGACTTCAGGGCTGAATTTTCATTAAGTGCTAATATCATCGTCGCTTCTTTAATTCTTCCTTCCTGGACCTAAGAATATTTCAGAATTTTGTCGTGCGATCAAAATATTTTTCGTTTTTCAAAGATATTTCTGAGTCAATTAATAACCGACCAAAAGACTCAAGGTCATAGAACTTTTTCTTGAGTAAAATATCAGAAGAATTTACTTAAGAGAGCATTTTAAGTCTCATTAATTAGGGGAAACTCAGACACCAATTTTTTATTATACATCCACCTCAAGCTTCTTCTCAGTGAGACTTTTCTTTTTGCTTTGATTTATGGATCAAAGTTTTCTTTTTGCGAAGGCTTTCTGGATCTTCTCCCTCTTGCCTATATAAATCCCTCTTGGGGAAGATTTTTTTTTGGGGGGTTGTAGCCGAAATTTGGGGGAGGTTTAGTGCCTAGCCGAAAATACGGGTGAAAGGGAGGTGCTGCCATTTTTTTCCTCTGTTCTTGAAGTCCCTTTCAGATTTGCATCAAGAGGTAACTTTGTTACTTTCTTATACATTCGATAATTTGGACTCTTTTAGAACTCTGTTACTTTTCCTGAATAAACCTCGAGGAAGGTGATCTCTCTCTTTCCTACTCCTCCCCTTCCGATGCTGCTCGTATTCATAAACTTCGGCCTACGATCAAAAAAATGCAGAGAGCTTTTTCAGTTAAGCTGATTGGTTGGTATGTCTTGTTAGATGGGTAATCTGAATTTTTTTTTGCATGTTCTCTAAATTTTTGTCATCCAAAAATGGCTGAGAATCATATACTTAAGTTGGCGGGTCACATTTTTAGCTTTGTTATTTTATTCTAATGTGAAAACGCCTATCATAAAATCAGAACTTCAAATCTTGACTTGATTTCATATCTTGGTAGAAAT
>JXCR01102289.1:0-12986 GCA_002079205.1 Phalaenopsis hybrid cultivar
GGCAATATTATTTTCTATAATGGAGCTACTTAACTCCCAATTCTTCTCGGCATTGATAAATTTCTTCTTATTGCGTAGCAGACCTCTTGAGATTCCTGTCAGAAATACGAGCGATTATTGCATGCGAAGAGCGTGCGCTCTCCGATCACAGCCGCACATTGCGGCTGTATGACAGTGGCACCACTGTCATACAGCTGCACATCGCGGCTGTGATCGGACGCACTAGGATCTTTCATATAACATATCAGACNGTCAAACCATGTTAAGGTTAACTGACGACATCATGAAATAGACTCTGTTCATATTATAAGTTGTTCATGTTCAGTTTGAGCTCAAGTTTTCACATGCATATTTGCTTGTTTAGAATCTCCTATAATCAAACTTAGCTAGTACTTGCCTCAGCTAATTAATCGAACCATAATTCAAATGAGCTAATAAAAAAACTTAAGAATAGAACTAATGCTCGATCATCGAACATTCTTTCGGAAAAAAAAATTCCCTTGGATTTGAGCCTGACCTCTTGTTGTTTAGCCAGAAACAATTCAACCAAAAATCTAGAAAGGCATCAAAACAACTTTCTGAAAATATCTAATTGATCTTTATATACATAGCTGTAAATCTTAAAGAGGGCCCATAACGGAACAAAATATATAATTATATGGCTGACAAAACTGCATTTCCCAACTCATATTGGAAGACACTGTAAGAAATCACCTTGGAAACATTTCAGTGAAAGTATGAGGACTAAAAGTGAACCGAGGAATGGAAACTGGAGATGTAGAAGCATTGGATTTTAGTTCTGGGATTAGTCCAGGCTTTGTTATTTCTTTCTCTTCTAGTCTTACAGGTTTACATAGCATTTTTAAGACTTGAGACATGGAAGGTCTTCTTCCTGCTGCAGCTTGGGTGCAGAACAGAGCAACTTTGATATATCTGAGGACCTCTTCTTGAGGGTAATGTCCGAGAACCGGATCAATTAACTCTGAAAGATTTTCTAGTTCATATAGCTCCCATGTCTATAAATGCACATTAAGCTTAGTGAGAAAGTCATTTATAATAAGCATGCATGAATTTAATGATTTACAAAACTTCATCAAATAGTAATTGGTAGAAAAGGAAAAAAAAAACCTCATCTAAATTGGTTCGATGGCCACTAGATTTTCTCTAAGATTATTGTAAAACATTCAGTCAAAATAAAAATAACACTTCATATAGCATACACCAGAAAACAATGAAGAAAAAGAAAATAAGCTAGCCCTAAAGATAATTAGGCTTAGGTAATGATGATTATAATGATGATTATAACAATGCCATAAATAGACAAGTAAGAAAATAACGTACCCATTCCAGCAGAAGTTTATCATTCCCATACAAATAAGGCTTGGAACTACTCTTTCCACTTATAATCTCGAGTATAAGCACACCAAAACTATATATATCAGCTTTCTTGGTTAATTGTCCTCGCATTGCATACTCAGGAGCCAAATAACCACTGTAAAAAAAATATTTTTCTTGATTAGAATTTTTTTTTTCATTTCTTAGATTGTGTAGTAACTTAAATTGAATATTTTCTCTCTTCCAAGTAAATTGCCATACATAAAATTAAAAAAAACATAATCTGCTGGCATTCTTTGCCGTGTAAAAACTATCATGAATGCAAAATATCCCCTATTTTAAGATCTATATGAGCTATAAAGAAATTGCTAATAGAATATGATGTTTATTGGAAATACTATTAGAAAGCCACTACTATATTAGGTGGTATGTAATTTGGGGGAAAAAAAAAACATACATTTACTTTTGCTCGATTGTGTGTTTTCTCTATTTTATTTTCTTTTTACTACATCCTTCCCATACGCATATTAACAAGCATCATATTTAGTGAATAAGAACATCCAAATATTTCTATAAGAATTTGGTTGAAAATTCAAATTATGAGCGACCATGTATCAGAAGCCTTAAGAATTCTCTGAAAACAAATCATTAAATAAAAGGGATTTAGAGACTTACGGGAATTTCAAATCAAAGTCGATTCGAAAACCAAATGAGCCGGGCATTACATTCATATCATACAATTCTTATGTATTTACATATTCAACACCTAAATTTTCATATTAGATGCATAACACTCAAATCTTTAATATCACATAAAAAATATCAAAATTACTTTGTTTTTAAAAGTGAAGTATATCTTTTCATGCACAAATTTATGACACCAGTTTTGTAAATATAAATAGAAATGATTAGATGTTAAAT
Source organism: Phalaenopsis hybrid cultivar (assembly GCA_002079205.1). Taxonomy (NCBI): domain Eukaryota; kingdom Viridiplantae; phylum Streptophyta; class Magnoliopsida; order Asparagales; family Orchidaceae; genus Phalaenopsis; species Phalaenopsis hybrid cultivar. The sequence continues at coordinate 2,257 of JXCR01102289.1, forward strand.
ATATAAAAACATATGAATTGAGTGTTATGCATGCCAATTTCCCAAATGATAGACTTGTCCAATTTATCAACTTTATAAAACATATTTTCTAACTTCAAGCAATTGAATGACTTGAAGAAAATATTTTGCACGCGTCTGGGATGTTTATTACTTACGTTGTTCCAGCAACACGCGTGACGATATGACTAACATTATCAGGAAACAGCTTGGCCAGACCAAAGTCGCCAATTTTAGGAAGAAAATTCTTATCAAGAAGAATGTTGCTTGCTTTAATGTCTCTGTGGACTATTTGTAATCCGGCTCCTTCATGGAGATATGAGAGACCTTTAGCAATTCCAATACAAATTGCAGCTCTTTTGTCCCAATTCAATTTATATTTTTCACTATTCAAACCTGCAAATTGACATTAATGATTAGTTTTGATGAGGCACCATAACAAAGATATGTATTTATCAGCATAAAATGTCACATTATCATATTTGAAAGGTTGAATTATATTTTATTTACCTAACAATGCATGATCAAGGCTTTTATTTTCCACATACTCATAAACCAAAATTCGGTTTGTGTCTTGCACACAACAGCCAACTAAACGAACGAGATTTGGATGATTGATATTTGTGATCACATCAATCTCGGTCAAGAATTCATTCACTCCTTGCTTTGACTGTGCAGACAGGACCTTCACAGCTACTGATGTGCCATTTCTAAGAACTCCCTGTTATATGTGCAGATGCAGTAGGTAAAAGAGTCCTAAATGGCTAAAGCAAAAGATCCATTTATTTATTTATATGTATGTATGTATGTATGTATGTATATTTATTTATTTCTGTGTGTTTGCGTATCAATTTGGGTTAACGAATTGAGTTTAGCGCTAATCTGAATTAACATAACCCAAACATCATAATTTGAACCCGTCCTTATTAAACGGGTCAAAAAAGTTGACCCAAGCCTGATTCTCCTATAATATGACTAATTTGAATCTGACAAAATTAATCCTTTTAATATATTTGTAAATAAAAGGAAGTAATACAAATAGCAAACATTAATGTGTGAGAAGAGATGCCTCACCAAATGGCAAATGTGAACGAAAAAAGAGAGTTAGATAAGAAAGTAATGCCTTCGAAATTAAACGGATCAACGTCTACGCAACCCAAAAATTAATTTGTCAACCTGATATTGAATCCTGTTCATTGCATCACATGCAGTTCATATCGGGTCATTGTTTTATGTCATACATATATGTATATACATACGTACATATATATATATATATATATATATATGCATATATGTATATTATTTGTGAGGGTGAAAAGGCTTTTATTATTGCAATACTTTACATCCTAGATAGATGACTAAATCAAACATTAAGAAATGTATGCACAATACATTGAGAAGAAATACAAAATTTTGTTTAGAAATCAAACCAACTTAAATTTTTTATATGCAGATTCTAAAGGAATTTAAAGCATAGCACAATTTGCTTAGGAAAAGAAAAAAAAAATCTTTAGTAGCCAATTAAAAACTATAATAGTAGTTCAAAAACAAACATTTGTAAAATGGCCTTTAGACACACAAAAGGTTATGAAGCTGTATGACTTGGTTGACCAGAAAGTGATCAATGTTTGACATGGTAATATAATATCTTGTTTGGTTTAATCACAGGAATAGCTGAAGAGAGACTGCAATCACAAGTATTCATGAAAAAGAGAAAGAAATAGACTACAAAATGTACCTTGTAAACACTTCCAAAACCCCCATGGCCTATCTTATTGCTCAAGCAGAAGTTTTGGGTTGCCAACTTCAGTTCATTGTAAGAGAAAAGCCTAAGCTTCTTTTCACTTGAAATTTCTAAAAAAACACAAAATAATTAAAAAAAAGGCACTTTATAAGTGGAAGAAAATTAATAGAAAATCTCATAAGCATGGAAATGCATCAAAAAGTTTTTTTTTTTTTTTAATAATTCAAGAAAGTTGCTACATTTGGTGGTGAGTAGAACAATAAAATTTCATAATGAAAACTAAATGGAAGATGATTCAAATGTTTACTACTGATCAATTCTTATGTATTTACATATCTAATATGCCACCTTACATATGCATTAAAAGGTATATTTCACTACTTAAAAGTTAAAATAATGGTATTTTTTTATGTGATATGAAAAATTTGGACGGCATAAATGTAAATGTTAAAAGTTTAGGTGTTAGATATATAAATACACAAGAATTAGGTGGTATGTATATGACTGCCCCAAAGTAAATATTCAAGAGAAATAGACCATCAACCTCAACATCTCTAACTTTATGCAAGAACATACTTAATAACATATTATCTTAGATCCAACATGAATTTCTTAAAAAAAATAATCAAATATCCATTGCTTACCAGCAAAATCTCCATGAGGCCTTTTCCTCGCACCAAAGCAACACAAATTGAAAATCATATTATACTCTTTACAGTATTACCAATCTTCAAGTAGTTTGCAGAGGAAGATCCAACGATAGCCCTACAGTTAGAGGAGGGATTGTTTAAACAATTTTATCAAAAAATTTCAGTAAAAATCTCTGATCATACAAACAAAATTTACAGCCAGGTATACTTTCTGAAATAAACAGGAATTTGTGATGTCGAATCTGAAAGATGATGTTTGAACATAAAGCACTGACAAAATCTTTTTAATCCGTTGAAGAAATATGATCGAAACATTCTATTCAAGCAAATCCTGCTCCAGAAAGAGCTCAGGCTATGCATTACATAGGGTTTTCCAGTAATCGCAATCAACAGAAATCTCGATATTTTTCACCCGTAAAATCGAAACCCTAAAAAAGCTATAAATCAGCAAATTAAAGTGCTTAATCTGATCACAGATGTGGGATATGGCTAGTATTTAAGACATTGAAATCATGAAAAAGAGGAAGGGAAACAGGGCTTACAACCCAAACCTGCTTCAGTATAACCAGTGAAAGAAGCAGGTGGAGTCGCCTTCTTACTCCGCCGCTCCATATCCAACTCCTTACATGCTTACATGCTGTGGAGTCTATCAGCTTCCAAAAACTGAATTTGAACATCCCGGTTAAATAAATAATAAAATCCTGAGAAGCCCGATCTGATTGTTAGCTACGTCACTACGTGAATATAATTGCGGACCAAAGTTCCCCTCTTTGTTAAAACTGCTAAAAAATTGTTAAGTATTTATATCAGAATATTTAATATATGTAAGATTTTTAATAATATTATTTATTAATAATTCATGAAATAAATATAATATTTATTAATAATTCATGAAATAAATATAAGTATTATTTTTTAAAAACTTAATAAATGTATGATATTATGTCGTCGTCTTGGTTTCTCCCTCGGCTTCCAATGTCCCTCGGTTTCCGGTTTGCGAGAGAGATAACACGAAAGCAGTGAGAACCCTAGGGAGAGTGCGGGGTAAAGGGTAAAAATCACGGGCGAAAGCCAGGCCACAAGGGTTATCTTGCGGTCGGCCTCGAACCAACTTCGCGGCTGCTGTGCAGCGAAGCTGGAAACCAAACGAAAAAGAACAAAGTCTGTTTTTTACTCGCCGCTTCGCGGGGGTACCGCCCCCCCAAACTAACTAGTACCCGGAAAAATTATTTAGTTGCGCAGATGCGAACTCCAGTAATATCCAATCATGTGTCGCTCACTTAAGAAAATTTAAAATCGAAAATATCAGGGTCATTGAAGTGGAGCCACAAAAGTTTTTGAGAGGGTTATTGGAGCATTAACTCCAATAACGCTTCAATAACCTCTGTGGTTCTACTCCAATAAACTTTGCAATTTCATTTCAATAACTCCTTGCAGTAACATCTGCAATAACCTCAAAATAATTTCTCAATAGCCTTCACAGTTCACTTCAATAACACCATAAAAATCACCACTCAGTGGCATATTGCTGGAATCCACACGTAAAGTTGCGTAGGAATAATTTCTCAAGAGAGAGGGAGATCTCTTTGATATTTTATGGGTGTTACAAAATTTTTTTAAAAAATATTATGGGTATTATATTAATTTTAAAAAAAAAGTATATGATTGGTAAATGCTTTTTGGACGTGAAGTCTTTTACTTACAAGGTGAAGAGAGAGAAATAGAGAGAGAGGAGAGTAAAAGTTCGTGGAAGAGAAAGTCCTATCTTTCCTTTTTTTTTTTTCATAAGTCCTAGGTATTCTTTTTCACGATAGAAAATAAAAATAAAGAAATATTCAAAAGTTATATCAAATGTTACAGTATTATGTAATATCCTACAGTTATATGTCACATCCAACAGTTTTATATCATGTCTTGTCATGTAGTTGAATTTGTTCATTCAACAATTCAAAAGCTTGACAATTCTAGTTATTTAGTTCAGCAATTCGGAAGTTGGGTAAATAAAAAATCCGGCATGCGAGAAGACCTTTTTCAGTGTATACAATAACAATTTTTTATAGCTATCACATTTTTATATATTTAAATATAAAATGCAATTTTTTATCATAAAAAATTAACTAAAACAGTGAAAAAATAGTAATCAAATGATAATATGAAGCAAAATAACTATAAAAGAGTCTCAAACATACCTTTAAAGTCAANTATCCTTCCCATACGCATATTAACAAGCATCATATTTAGTGAATAAAAACATCCAAATATTTCTATAAGAATATGGTTGAAAATTCAAATTATGACCATGTATCAGAAGCCTTAAGAATTCTCTGAAAAAAAATCATTAAATAAAAGGGATTTAGAGACTTACAGGAATTTCAAATCAAAGTCGATTCGAAAACCAAATGAGCGGGGCATTACATTCATATCATACAATTCTTATGTATTTACATATGCAACACCTAAATTTTCATATTACATGCATAACACTCAAATCTTTAACATCACATAGAAAAAATCAAAATTACTTAGTTTTTAAAAGTGAAGTATATCTTTTCATGCACAAATTTATGACACCAGTTTTGTAAATATAAATAGGAATGATTAGATGTTAAATATATAAAAACATATGAATTGAGTGGTATGTATGCTAATTTCCCAAATGATAGACTTGTCCAATTTATCAACTTTATAAAACATATTTTCTAACTTCAAGCAATTGAATGACTTGAAGAAAATATTTTGCACGCGTCTGGGATGTTTATTACTTACGTTGTTCCAGCAACACGCGTGACGATATGACTAACATTATCAGGAAACAGCTTGGCCAGACCAAAGTCGCCAATTTTAGGAAGAAAATTCTTATCAAGAAGAATGTTGCTTGCTTTAATGTCTCTGTGGACTATTTGTAATCCGGCTCCTTCATGGAGATATGAGAGACCTTTAGCAATTCCAATACAAATTGCAGCTCTTTTGTCCCAATTCAATTTATATTTTTCACTATTCAAACCTGCAAATTGACATTAATGATTAGTTTTGATGAGGCACCATAACAAAGATATGTATTTATCAGCATAAAATGTCACATTATCATATTTGAAAGGTTGAATTATATTTTATTTACCTAACAATGCATGATCAAGGCTTTTATTTTCCACATACTCATAAACCAAAATTCGGTTTGTGTCTTGCACACAACAGCCAACTAAACGAACGAGATTTGGATGATTGATATTTGTGATCACATCAATCTCGGTCAAGAATTCATTCACTCCTTGCTTTGACTGTGCAGACAGGACCTTCACAGCTACTGATGTGCCATTTCTAAGAACTCCCTGTTATATGTGCAGATGCAGTAGGTAAAAGAGTCCTAAATGGCTAAAGCAAAAGATCCATTTATTTATTTATATGTATGTATGTATNGTTTGATGTGATTTTTGAACAAATTTTGGTATTTTGGGTGAAATTAGGATTGTTGGCCAAATTTGAGATTTGGGAGTGTTTAAGTAATTTGGGTAGGTTTGGGGGTGAAAAGGCCAAATTGGAAACTTTGGTAGAATTGGGGTGTCAACCACCTTACAAGAGCTATGGACCAATGAAATCCCCTTTTGGTTCCTCTATTTATTTAATTTTGCTAAACCCTAGCCTAGGGCTAGTGGGTCTAGGGGACCACCGACATGAGTCTCCCAATGGATCAAAAGATTAAAGTCAACAAATTAGGGTTTACGGTTGTGAGTGGATATAAGTGATAGTGAGTGTAGTGAGTAAACTAGTTCCAGACCAACACCCAGGGTCAACCCTAAGGTCAAACAGTCCTATGGGGACTCCATTTGAGATCCTTCATATCCCACCTACTAAGTGCTACAGGTTAGGACCAATATGTGCAACTTCAAGTTGAGCAAGAAAGAGTTTAGAATTTCTAAATGTAAGGGTTCCTTTTCTAATTTTCTAAGAATACTCATCGGGAAAGTCCTATGTCTAAACCTTAGGCAACAAAATAGGGAAAACTAAACCTCAACTAAAAGTGAGGTCAACAAAGGATCAGCTGTAGGTTTCTATTGTTCATCTAATAGAATTCTGTGCATACAAATTGAAGGACTGATTCTTTTAATATCTGCTAAAGTCTTTCCAAAAGCCTTTTTATATCTCTTTAAGATTTTTGTTAAGTTTTGTTCTTGAGTTTCAGTTAAATCAGATGATAAAATGATAAGGAATGTAGACGAATCTCCTAAAAACACTTATTTTAAATGGGCAGGTAATACTTTCAGTTCAAGTTCAGGTGGTTTAATACAACAAGGAATAAGATTTTTATTATGATTCTCTAAAAGGTCTAAAGTTTCAAATTTATCCAGAACATAATCTAAATTCTCTTCTTTTATTTTGTTCTCATTCTCAAAATACTCTTCTTGCCTTGGATTTTGTTAAAACATTTTCTTACATTGCTCATTACTCAGATAATCAATAACTTCCATCCTAAAATATTGATTATCTCTTTATATTGTAGGATAATTCATAGCTTCTGTAGTATTAAAGGTTACTTCTTGATCATTGCACATCTATCACAACTCTCCCTGTTGCAAGAAATGGTTTCTCCAAAATAATAGGAATCTCTTTATCTTCCTCCATATCTTATATGATAAAGTCTACAAGAAAAATAAATTTATCCACTTTCACTATTACATCTTCTATAACTCTTTTAGGATAAGTTATTGATCGATCAGCTAACTGAAGATACAGTAGTAAGGGAAATTTCTCCTAAATTTAAATGCTTAAAAATTGATAGAGGCATTAGGTTAATACTAGCTCCTAGATGATCACATAAGGCTTTTCTGAAAAAAATTTCACCAATAGCGCAAGGTATAGTAAAACTACCAAGATCATTTAATTTTTGAGGAAGCTTTTTTATGAACAATAGCACTACACTCTTCGATAAGTTCAATAGTCTTGTGATCTACAAAGTTCCTTTTTTTTGTTTAGTACATCCTTCATAAATTTCACATAACTTGGTATTGTTCCAAAGCCTCAATGAAAAGAATTATTTATGGTTAAATTTTTAAGGATTTCCAAAAATTTTGTAAATTATTTGTAAATTTTGTAAATTATTTATCTTCTGTTTCAATCGTTGAGGAAATAGAGGTGGTGGTTTTTCTAAAGGAACTTGTATTAGTTCTATTTTATTGTGGTAGCTTTCAATCTCTTCCTTCTCCTCCTCTACTTCAGTTTCTCTTTGGATTCTTGTTTCCACTTCTTTTCCATTTTGAAATTGAATATCTTTAATTTTCTCCTAATTATGATCTTTTGGTTTATCTTCCACAGTAATAGGAAGAATTCCTGAAGGCCTGTTACTAGGTGTAGTAGCTATATGTCCTAATTGATTTTCAATATTTCTAATAGCAGCCCCTTGATTTTGTATTTGATTTCTCATGTTCAACTTTATTTCATCCATAGCCAATTTCTTTTCCTTAACTTGTGGGTTAGGGCTATAATTAAATCTAGGAGGATAATAAGGTCGATTTTTAGGATTTCCTTGGTTATTTGAACTTTCTGAGGGGTTCACCTAATTGTTATAACTTTTCCAACTAAAATTAGGGTGATTTTTCCATCCAAGGTTATAATAATTAGAATAGGGATTATTATTTTGAGTATTTATTGCATTCAAAGTTTCATAAGATGATTAAGTATCATTTATATATACTAGTACATTTTACTCTAATACTCGTGGTATTTGAGAATAGTTCACACTAATTTTATCAATCATTTTTGATATAATGACAATTTGAGATGCTGAAATAGACATTGCATCTTAATCATGAATACTAGCTACTCTCTTAGGATTTACCCGATCAAAGGGCCATTGAAAATTATTAGTAGTCATTTCCTCTATTAAAGGGCATGCTTCATCAAATGGGTTTGACATTAATGATCCACTTGCAGCAGCATCTATAATAGATCTAAGTGATCCTATTAATCCATTGTAAAAAGTTTGAATTATTAATCAATCTGGTAAAGTATCGTGTGGACATTTCCTATGGAGATCTTTAAATCTTTCTCATGTTTCATATATCGATTTCCCTTCAAATTGACAAAAATATGTAATATCATTTCAAAGCTTAGCAGTTTACGAGGGTGGAAAATATTTTGCCAAAAATTTTAAAGATAGTTCTTCCTAAGTTCTGATAGATCCATGTGCTAATGAATTTAACTAAGCTTTAGCTTTATCCCTTAATTAAAAATAGAAAAGTCTAATTCTGACAACATCAATGAACACTCTATCATACTTAAAAGTAGCACATATTTTAAGAAAACTAGCAAGATGTAAGTTAGGATCTTCAGTGGGTGTTCCTCCAAACTGATTATTTTGTACCATTTCGACAATAATAGGTTTAAGCTCAAATGAATTAACATCAGCATCAGGAATTTGAATAGTCAAGTGAAGTTCATCTACTGTAGGATTAGAATAATGTTTTAAAGGTCTTTGTCATTTCATTTATTTGATTATCTAAGTTATTTGTCATTTTATTCAAAATTTTAATTTCATTTTGTTGTTTTTAAACTTTACAATTAGTACATTCTAATTCTGAATCGTAAGGTACTAAACCTTCAGATCTAATACTACACACAATGAAATATAATAACCAAAGAAAAATTTATGAAAAATACTCTTATATATATATATATATATATATTATGATTTTATACTCTCATTTTTTACTAAACTAGTAATATATATATATATTTCATTTCAGTTACATAAGCAACTAAGCTGAGCTCTGCCTCTGACGATGTTATGTTAAGCATATCATTGTATTTTGCCGTTTCGGCAGCACTATTAGACATTGTCAAAATTGATACAATCTATATTATTATATTTCACCACTTATGTTATTTACGCGTGGACCATACCTCTGTAGTTTATCCTTATAAAAATAAGGGGTATTTACATGTATACCGCACAATTCTTATATATTGATGTATGTATAACACCTAAATTTACATATTTATAATAAAATTTAAGTTGTATCGCTATTATTTACTTTTAAAAAGTTATGTACATGTTTAGTTCGTGCTGTTGGATCCAATAATATTTGTGACAATGGAGGAGAGACATGATTTCTTATAATAGCTTGAATGAATAGTAAAAAAGATAGGGGGAGGGAGATGCTCTTTCATAAATGCTTCTTATATTTATAGAAAACTTAGTATAATAATGGTATTATATTTTTGCTCTTATTTAAATGGGATTTATATTGGGTATTTTATAAGTGAAGACTTGTCACCTGGTCTTTTTTGGGCTCGGTTGTCCAGCTCAGTTTGTCGAGCTTGGTCGGCTTAGCTCAGCCAATTTAGTTTGGTGAACTCAATTAGGTCGATTATCTCGTTTGGCTTGGCTCATAATATCAGACTTGGTGGCTCGATGATCTTGCTTATGGCTAGATGTCTTTTGGTCTCCGTTGGGTGTTCGAAGATGCTTTGTGGAATCGATCCTCCCCACGGGTTGGCTTTTCCCTGGGATAAATTGCCTTATCGGGTCAACTTTCTTTGATCAAAGGTTCAGACACCTTGGTGAGCTTCGAGGTGAGTTGTTGGGTTGGTACCAGTCGACCATCGTCATGTTGGTTTTTGACTTGATTTAGCCTAGCTTGGCCAACTAGACGGGTCCCTCTATCATGCTTCTTCGTTATTGACTATTGAATCTCAACGATATGTACTAATGAGCCGCAGTGTGATTCATAATGTCATGAATGCATGCAGCCTGTTGTCTGGGCGTGCAGTCAGCCACATATAATTATTTTAACTCTTCTTGGCTTATCATTAAACGTCTCAATTCAGCAAGTATGTTTGAAGTGGCCAGAAAATTGATTAATTTGACCTCAAAAGGTACTTATTCAGACTCCAAAGCAGTAATTATGGAGCTAATGATCCTTGTTTGAACTTCCTAAACACGCTTATTAAGTCACGCCACATCGCTGAAGAGCAGGCCGGCCAAAAATATGTACTTTTAAATTTCGTTTGTTAATAGGCTAATTTTTTAAAAGAGGCAGTTAGTAATAGTTTATTGGTAAAGGGGACCAGGTCCAGGAGGCGTTTAAGAAGGACCAAAATCGTAGAAACTATTTGTGATTTAGAAAACGTAGATACGCCAATTTTTCAGTCAAGTGGTGATGAGGTTGAAGATGAAGATAAAGAGGCGTATCAACTACAAGAGCGACCGCTCGGAGCGCCATTACAACATGCTAAAAGATAGATTTTCTATTTTTTCAGACTAATTACACTGATAATAATTATTTTAATGAAAATTTTAAATAACATGATATTATAAATTTATAATAAAATATTTTTAA
>JXCR01102289.1:14115-61415 GCA_002079205.1 Phalaenopsis hybrid cultivar
ACTAATTTATTATTATTTGAATTTATATGTAAAAATTTAATATTATTTGTAAAATTTACTTATTCTTGGAATTTTTGTCGAAAAATAAAATAATTAATTCCTTTGAAAGTTAAAAGAATTAATATTAATTAATTATTTTTATTATATAGCAGTTCAATAAAAAAATAGTATTATTTATTACTTTAAAAATTTTAAAAATAAATATTTTTAGTATAAACGCAAAAAAAAAATGAAATAAATAATCACGTTTTTCCCCATTTTAAGATTTGACCTTAATGACGCTTCTTTGGCTAAACATCAATATTAGCTGCCCCTTTTAAGAAAATCGCCAATATATTATGGATTATTAATGTCATGATTAATTATTTATAATTGTCATTTTATCGATTTTTTATTTAAATATTAAAAAAACCATCTTAATTAATTTATGATAATATAATTTCATTATTTTTTTAAATTTTGATTAGTATTTTTTTAAAAAGTTATTGATATAAATAATATCACAATTTCTCAATAATTTCACTTCATATTCAAATGAAATCAAATTTAATAAACAAATTTGGCTTAATTTTTCTATAAATGATGTTTCAAATTTAGTTATGAAATCAAAATCCTAAAGCTGTATTTAACCTTTTTATTTACTATATATAAACTATGATATGAAGATTTGACAGAAGCAACTGAACTAAGTCCTTCGGTCGGAGTGGCTAAACCAAATGAATGTTAATTTGATCACTCTCCTTTTTCCTTGTAAGAGTAATCTTGCTCAGGTAGGGCAACTATTAGTGGGAGACATCTTGACCACCAAGAACATTCATCAATTCTTTAGTTAAATGTGTCACTTTATATTTATGATTTTATCTTTTCACCCAGGCATCGAGACGATTGCTATACTTGCAAATTTTGTTATTAGCCAACAATACCTAACATCAATACATTGACATCCACAACATCCTCTTTCCATTAGAATATCAGAGAGAAACGTCATGCAATACAAAATTTACTACTTTGATTATTTTATGGATTTTTTTTTTCTTTCTTCTTTATATAAAGGGAAGAAAAAGAGATAGAGAAGGGCTTCTTGCTCTGTCACACACTCTCTCTTGATTATCCTCCTTTACTCTTTTTCTTCGAGATTACTTTTTATCTCCATTCATCATACCTCTCACTCTTTCTCTCTTAGATCCTACAGCTTGTGGAATCTTCAAGGAGCTGCTTCCCTCCAGTCTGTTGGAGATTTGGAACTAATATATATCTCCCATGATATCCTAAAAAAATGTTCATCTCTCTCTTTGTCGCTCGCTCTACCGCTTTCTCCCAATCAAACAAGACATTTTATTAGGCTGTATGTACTCACAAACAATTTTAGATCCTATATCCTAAAATGATTCAACATTGAGTACATAAATCATCTTTTAATATGTATCATTGAAACTTTCATTGAAATTTTAATGAAAACGTGCATTGTATAAAAAATATATGCCTAGATATATAGTTATATAAAAAAAATTAAAATTTTTGTGATAGCCAGATAAATAAATATATAGGAATTGAGTGTTACTTATATGTATGAATATTGCAAACATAACTTATCAAGAGAATTGAATATAATCTTAATATATATCATAGAAAATTAGATATACGTAGGACATTGAAATTTTAATATATTGCAAGTGTTATAGCTACTTAAATTGTCGATAGAGCTTGCCATCATAACAAATTTGAATTTGTGATTGATGAACGTAACACCCCATGATATTTTTTATTAAAATATTTAGACATTTTGTATAATTCGATTAAATACAATTATGTTGTAAATTAGTTGCTAATCAACCCATTAAAAATGTTATTATAAATTTCGATCCATCATAAATAATCCCATTGCAAGCCTCAACATCATTCATATATAAATAATCCAACATAAAATTTATGAACAAACATATATATATATATATATATAACTGCATGCGATGCAATGGACATGATTCAATTATGGATAGGCTTCTTCTTCCTGGGAGGGATGTAATCCATATTACTTAAGCTCTCGAATTTATGTAAAGCTTCATCCTTGCCTCCAATGGCTAGCACAAGAGATCTTCCATGCTGTTCCTGTAGCACTGTATCTTCTCTGATTCCTCCTGCTCCTATACTCACGCAAGGGTTCGTATATCAACGTATGAAATCACAAGTAATATATATGAACTTCTATAAGTTTGAATAATGAATATATTAGGATCCATATGAAACTCATAGCAGATTTACCTTCTACTGTAATGAGAAAGAGCAGAAGAACAGCGAGAAATCGAGTCGTCCTCCATGGAAAACTAATGAACAGAATAATCATTGTATTCTGATGGATGAGTACATTTGCTATGCTTTCCTGTTGCATGAATATATAGGGATGGAAGAGTAGATATTTGTTCTGTTATGTACAGCAGATAGTTGCAGTCTTGCAGGGGACTGTTAATGATTAAATTTCTGTGGTTCACAGAAGCCCAATTAATTAGTTCGATGGATATTGCTTCATTAATTCGATTTGTTATGGATCAAAAGTTTGTTAAATTGATTAAATTCCCACCTTTTCTTAGCACCAATCTCTCTCTCCATCAGAAATTTAATGCAGTTATAACTATTGCAGAGTCGATTGATAAAATTTGTTGAAATGATTTGATTTGATGAAACAATGGAAAATTATTAAACATTTGAATATAGTAAATATTGATTATTAATCAAACAGTTGAATCAGTTTAGAGATGATCAACATATTATGTCTAACGTCAATCCAGTGCTATAGAAGTGATTTTCTTAATTAGCTGGATCGGATTTTCTTATTCATTTCTCCTTCAATTTGGACAAATTAACAGTTCTAATTAACTAGGTTGACAAGCCCTATATAACATTGATGTGTTTAACTAACCCATGGAGTGCATGCTTCCTTGAAACATTCGCTTGAGATTAAGAAGGTTCACTATGAGTCAATGCAATTTAAATAGCTCTAGCAACCATGATCATCATAGACATGATCATGAACATACAAATATTTTTTGGTTGAGAATTTCTAAATTTACATTGATACTCATTCTTAAGAAGTTTAAGTAATCTTTTTCCCTTATACTAGCCTTTTTATGAGACATAGTTATTACTCCCTATATTATTTTAATATTTTAATAAGTCATATAATAGTAACTAAAATATAGGCACTAACCTTATCAAGAAAAGAATCTGTACTAAGTCTTATGATGAATTCAATGATGACACCCAATGTTTCTATTGGACTAGATCAAGATTATCAAAGCTCTTTTATTAGAATAATAGAGCAAGGAATGAAGATGAAGAATGAAATTCATCGATCGCTTACAAAAAATCTCTAAAAGCATTATTCTCACAATTCATTAAGTAAAGAAGGAAGGATCTAAATGATGGAAGTAAGAAGATATTTATGATTCATAAACGATGACATTGCTTTGTATCATTAAATCTTACTGTATATAAGGCTTGAGATAAGTGAAAAATATTAACATATGTGTGATCAATTACATTTGAATTTAAACACAACTATTTAGCTCTTAGATTGCTCTGTCACCCTCTGCTGGGACATTTTCAAATGATAGTGGAAGTTAAAAGCGAAGTTACCTTTGCAAAGGTAATATAAGGTACTCAATGATGAGCAAAACAAGTAAATGATGTTCATTATCCAAAAAGATAGAGCTATAAAGGTCCCTCATTGATTTTGCATTTTAATAATTTAAGAGATTACCCCATCAATAATATCTCATGAACATATTAACATGCATTTGGAGCAAAAACCATCCGATAAGGTTCAATCTATATGAGCTAATTATTAATACTTTATACAAATAGAGAGGCATCATGTACTTCATACACTCCCATATATTTTTAGCTACTAATCTCTTTATGGGTGATAATATGTATGTTTTATCCCTTCAATTAAAGTCTATTTGGCATAGCTTACCGTCTTCTTTATGTTTCAGATTGCTACCACGACTACATTTGGGGGACTACTTTTGTGTTAGTTTTTAGAAATTTTTGTTATAAGAAACTATTTTTTTAACTTAATATGTTAAAGTGTGGGGACTGTAAGAAAGCTGTTGTCTATATATATATATATATATATATATATATATATATAATANCCACAGCTTCGCAGCCACACCTTTAGAAAGCTTCAATCACCCCCAAATAGATCCTAAATCCTAATCTTAATAGTCTTAGTGTCATAAAAATGGCTTTAAATACATTTCATTACTCTTATATAAATAAAATTTGCCACATGATATCTGCACCAATGATTAGTCAAGTGTTTTTATATGTAAAAGTAAGATTTACATACTATACAATTCCCATCTATTTTTAGATATCTAACACTTAAAACCTTATTTTTTCTATATTTATACCACCCTACTCATGCATTAAAAATTATGTATATTTCTTTTTTAAAATTTAATAATAATAATTTTTGATGTGATAGGAAAAATCTAAGACTTGTGCGGTATTTATGAAAATGCCCCTGATTTATTAAATGGTCGAACAGGAAGGCAATTGTCACATGGCAGCAAAGCCACGTGATTTTCTCATGCATGCGATCCATTGAGCTTAATTTGGCCGAAAAGTTGCAACAGGGACATTGCACCAATATTAATTAATACATTTGTTAATAATAACTATTTATTATATAAAATTTATATATTTTTTTTAATTTTTAATAACTATTATGTGCTAGAAAATTTACGGTAATAAATTAAAATATTACATCCCAGCTTCAAATATTATATTCAGGAATAGATACTATGCTCGATGCCAAACTATATATATATATTATTGATGAGTGATAATAGAGCGATTATTTGGTATTACAATGGTAAAATGATTATTTAGCATATTAGGGTTATAGAAAAATCCTCCACATGCTCATGTAATTAAAGTGATATGTAATTATATTAGAAGTTGTTACGTGGAAAGTATGAAAGGGAAAAATCCCACAAGTGGGAAAAGGGGGGTGTTACACGGTTCTTTGATGATGTCCAAATTGAGTGATCGTGGGCTCGATGAATTTGTCTCATCGAGATGCTCGTTTCGACTATAAGCTCGTCATATTTGAAATCTGTTTTTCGTTTCAATGAGGTGCTAAAATTTTTCAAAAATGATTTAACGATAAAATTTGGGCTTGATGTGACTCGAATTGAATCGATTTTGGTGTCGTTTGGTTCTTCTCGTCGGTTCGACCATTTTAATCGTGAGTCTGCAGAAATTTGAGTTATAAATCATCTTTAATTAGAATTTGATTGTTTCTTATTCAAAAAATTTACATTGAATTTTATGTATATCTCGAGATTTATGTTGAACGAAGAGAGTTTATATCTCTCTCTGAGGACAGATGTATTAAATTTTCATGGGTGGGATGTTTGTGCTGCTGCTTGTCGACCGAATAAAGTTAGAAGGGATGGCATGCATGAGAAGATCACGTGGCTTTGCTGCTATCTGACAATTCCCTCCTTCACTTCGATCATTTATGAATGCATACATGGGAGTTGGAATTTAATGTATCTGACCACCACCACCCCTATCATTATGATTTAAATCATATACATCACCATTTTAAATGAATCAAAGCTATAAGTTTTTATTAATGATTTGAGAGATATGCGTTTAAAAATAAAAAAAAAAGTTACATGAATGTATAAAATTATAAAAATTTTGTTTTATGTATGTAAATGCCCTAACAAATTATTATGCAAAGTTTAGGCCTATGTGGCAATAATTTAAACAGGCATTTACATACATATCACATAGTTTTTTTTTACATATCTAACATCTGAACATAATTATTTAGCAGATGAGATGCTGGCACAATGGTTGAGCAATATGTCACGGACAAATAGTCCCACATCGGTTATGTGTAGAGCTGAAAAACAGCATTTAAGTCCTAGGCTGTCCACCTCTCTTAAGGGCTCTTTTGGGAGGTGACAAGTGGTATCAGAGCTAATTACTGGCTGCCATGTGTGTGAACTCTCCATGGTCCAGTGGAACCCTTGGTGAAGCCGATCCTTGACGAGGGCGTCACATAATTGGGTGGAAAAAAATATCACGGACAAATAGTCCCACATCAGCTAGATGTAGGGCTGAAAAACAATATTTAAGGCATGGGCTGCCCACCTCTCTGAAGGGCACTTTTGAGAGGTGACAAATAGCTCAAAATTGACACGATTGGCAGCTCAAAATTGACACTGTCTAAATTTTTTTTACAAATTATAGTTGTTAGTAGGGTTGTGAATTTAGCTCAAATATCATTAATCACTCGAAAGTTGATTTGAATTTTGGTTCGAATCGAGTTCGGAGCAAAATAAACTGGCCAAGCTTCGAGCCAAAATTTTGAATCGGGTTTTTTTCAAGCTGATTTTGACCGAAATTGGATTGTTAAAAGCCTTGCTATTAATAGGGCAGTGAATTTAGCTCAAAGAATGTTTGTCGGTCAAAAATTGAATTGAAAATTGGTTGGGATCGTGATTGAAAGAATCAAGTTGTGCTACGAGCAAAAATTTTGAATCAATTTTTTTTTGAACTGATTTTGATCCGACTTTGACTGGACTCAAAATCGGATCGTTAACAACCCTACTCATCGGACCTCTAGAGGTGAGCATTCAATCGGTTCAGATGGATCAATTTTAAAAATGATCAACCTGATTACAACTGAAATTAACAATCCAAAAAATCGAACCAATCTAAATGTTGATAAACCAACTGAACCAAATTTTGACTAAGAACAAGTATAACAAATTATATAAATTATCTACATAATATTGATTTGATTTCATGAATCCTTTATTTATTTCAATCATACATTAATAATAATAAAAGTTTTAATTTTCTTAGTTTATTTGACATGTAATTTAAATATGATAAAATATTTTTTAATAAAACATTGATTTTTCCATTTGTTCAGTTAAATTAAAATTAAAACCAGACAAAAAAACTGAAAACTAAATATTGAATTTTAAAAACCAAAAAACCAAAGTCAAATTTTAAAACCGAACTGAACCGACCAAACTTGATTAGCTCGGTTCGATTTTCAAAATTTGATCAAATAATGTGCGACCACCCTTTGGAGTTTGGACCTCCATCAAGTTTATCTCAAGCCTCCTCAAATTTGATCAGAGTTGGCTTAAAAACATTTGTTTTATCTTTATCTTTTTTTTTTCTTTCTGATTTTAGAAATATTTTTCAATACACATATATGTGTGTGTCGCATTAGACGGTGGGGGCTCGAATGAGTCTCATCCGTCTTTAGTGCAAATGTTATACGTTTATAATATTTTCTCGTAAAATTTGTTGATAATCCACCTAAAATATTACATAAAAATTATTGACAAACCCAACAATTTTTAGGAGATTGTATGTGATCACCATCAACACCAACTAGAATGAATCTCGCTCTTTCCTTCGTGATATATATGTTGGTTCGGGTTATAATTTTTTACCATGAAGTCGTTGGTTCGAATCACATATATTAACCTTTGGACTCATTTTCTAGAATATATATATATATATATATATATATATATATANAAATACATAGAAATTTGGTGATATGGATGTAAATGCCCCAAGGTTACTATCCCATAATCAACTTAGATGTACTACGTGTTCTCTCTACTATGAAAAATTATTACGTCCGGTCGTACTGATAACGATGGATGGTGAGGTTACATCACCACAAATTCATACGTTGACTATAAATGTCATGTCTCTCTGTATGTAATAATTTTTCATATACTAATTCCAGCACTAACCATACTTAAATATAGGATAAAGCTTATCCATGTACAGATATTAATATAACCGCGGCGTACGCTGCTACTAGTTCTGAAATTGATGGAGAGATGAGTTGGTCAACTGTGGCGAACTTGACCTCATACATTGCAGATTTATAGTCCGGTGGGATCAATATACATTGCAGATATGAGTTGGTCAGGACCCATTTTTACATACAATGTTAAATAAGGGGTGGCTCTCACCCATTCACCTAAACATATGTATATATATAAATATATTATTGATGAGTGATAATAGAGTGATTATTTGGTATTACAATGGGATAATGATTATTTAGCATATTAGGGTTATAGAAAAATCCTCCACATGCTCATGTAATTAAAGTGATATGTAATTATATTAGAAGTTGTTACGTGGAAAGTATGAAAGGGAAAAATCCCACAAGTGGGAAAAGGGGGGTGTTACACGGTTCTTTGATGATGTCCAAATTGAGTGATCTTGGGCTCGATGAATTTATCTCATCAAGATGCTCGTTTCGACTATAAGCTCTTCATATTTGGAATCTATTTTATGTTTCAATAAGGTGCTAAAACTTTCCAAAAATGATTTAACGATAAAATTTGGGCTTGATTTGACTCGAATTGAATTGATTTTGCTGTCATTTGGTTCTTCTCGTCGGTTCGACCATTTTAATTGCCGGTCTGCGTAAATTTGAGTTATGAATGATCTTTAATTAAAAATTAAATGTTTCTTATTTAAAAAATTTACATCGAATTTTATGTATATGTCGAGATTATGTTGAATGATGAGAGTTTATATATATAACATGATCATGAACATACNATGTTTGTGCTGCTGCATGTCGACCGAATAAAGTTAGAAGGGATGGCATGCATGAGAAGATCACGTGGCTATGCTGCTATCTGACAATTCCCTCCTCCACTTCGATCATTTATGAATGCATACATGGGAGTTGGAATTTAATGTATCTGACCACCACCACCCCTATCATTATGATTTAAATCATATACATCACCATTCTAAATAAATCAAAGATAAGTTTTGATTAATGATTTGAGTGATTTGCGTTTAAAAATTAAAAAAATAAAAAGTTACTCATGAAAATATAAAATTATAAAATTTTTGTTTTATGTATGTAAATGCCCTTACAAATTATTATGCAAAGTTTTGGCCTATGTGGCAATAGTTTAAACAGGCACTTACATACATATCACATAGTTTTTTTTACATATCTAACATCTGAACCTAGTTATTTAGCAGATGAGATGCTGACACAATGGTTGAGCAATATGTCACAGATAAATAGTTTCATATCGGTTAGGTGTAGAATTGGAAAACATTATTTAAGTCTTAGGTCGTCCACCTCTCTTAATGACTCTTTTGGGAGGTGACAAGTGGTATCAGAGCTAATTATTGACTGCCAGGTGTGTGAACTCTCCATGGTCCAGTGGGACCCTCGGTGGAGCCGATCCTTGACGAGGGCGTCACGTAATTGGGTGGAAAAGAAAGTCACGGACAAATAGTCCCACATTAGCTAGATGTAGGACTGAAAAACAATATTTAAGGCATGGGCTGCCCACCTCTCTGAAGGGCTCTTTTGGGAGATGACAAATAGCTCAAAATTGACACGATTGTCAGCTCAAAATTAACACTACCTAAATTTTTTTTTTACAAATTATAGTTGTTAGTAGGGTTGTGAATTTAGCTCAAATATCATTAATCACTTGAAAGTTTATTTGAATTTTGGTTCGTATCGAGATCGGAGCAAAATAAACTGGCCAAGCATCGAGCCAAAATTTTTGATCGGGCTTTTTTCAAGCTGATTTTGACCGAAATCAAATTGTTAAAAGCCTTGCTAATAATAGGGCAGTGAATTTTGCTCAAAGAATGTTTGTCGGTCAAAAATTGAATTGAAAATTGGCTGGGATCGTGATAGGGTCGAAAGAATCAAGTTGATCTACGAGCAAAAATTTTGGATCAAAATTTTTTTTTGAATTGATTTTGATCCGACCCCGACTGGACTCAAAATCGGATCGTTAAAAACCCTACTCATTTGAACTCTAGAGGTGAGCATTTGATCGGTTCAGATAGATCAATTTTAAAAATGATCAACCTGATTACAACTGAAATTAACAATCCAAAAAATCGAACCAATCTAAATGTTGACAAACCAACTGAACCAAGATTTGACTACGAACAAGTATGACAAATTATATAAATTATCTACATAATATTGATTTGATTTCATGAATCCTCTATTTATTTCAATCACACATTAATAATAGTAAAAATTTTAATTTTCTTAGTTTATTTGACATGTAATTTAAATATGATAAAATATTTTTAATAAAATATTCATTTTTTCGTTTGTTCAGTTAAATTAAACTTAAAATGAAACAAAAAACCGAACACTAAATATTGAATTTTAAAAACCAAAAAATCAAAGTCAAATTTTAAAACCGAACTGAACCGACCAAACTTGATTAGCTCGGTTCGATTTTCAGACTTCGATCAAATAATGTGCGACCACCCTTTGGATCTCCATCAAGTTTATCTCAAGCCTCCTCAAATTTGATCATCAGAGTTGGCTTAAAAACATTTGTTTTATCTTTATCTTTTTTTTTTCTTCTGTTTTTAGAAATATTTATTATGCACATGTAAATATTTATGATGTACATATATTTTTCAATACACATATATGTGTGTGTTGCATTAGACGGTGGGGTGCTCGAATGAGTCTCATCCGTCTTTAGTACAAATGTTATAAGTACATAATATTTTCTCGTAAAATTTGTTGATAATCCACCTAAAATATTGAATAAAAATTGTAGACAAACCCAACTAATTTTTAGGAGATTGTATGCGATCACCATCAACACCAATTAGAATGAATCTCTCTCTTTTCCTCGTGATATATATATTGGTTCGGGTTATAACTTTCTACTATGAAGTGGTTGGTTCGAATCACATATATTAACTTTTGAACTTATTTTCTACAAAAAAAAATATATATATAATAAAGTTAGGAGGGATCTCCCAGTGACATTTTCCAAAAGGCGCTATCAAGACCCATGTGGATGGTCCGGCCAGCTTGATGGAATTCAAAGGAGTTTTTGTCTCAAGAGCCCTATAGTACATTAGTGCCTTCAATCCGTTGAATAACTGCAGTGAATTTCCATTCATGCTGTCTCGGATGCTCATAAGAAAACCTACCTGAAACTATCCCAATTTCTTTTCTCCAAGAACTATATTCATCGAGAACTCTGATTTCAATAACTTATAATCATATTGTTTGAAGAGGCAGACCCAATAATGCCAAATTTGGTCAAATTCGAGTCAAATTAAGTCAGTGTAGACCCAATAATGTTGAAATATTCAACTCGCCACCAAAGCCTACTTAGACCAACTACAGTCTACGTGGTGCACAACACATAAGGCTCCCGGCTCGACCCCAACAAGCTACAAACATCAACATAGCTTACCACTACAGCTTACGTGACCAACTATGACATACATGACCCACAGTTCGTGCAACTCTCGACTTAAGCCTCTATGGCCTTCGGGCATCATCATAGGTCACCACTATGGATTATGTTACTAATTACAACTGATGCAGTTCATAGCTCGTGCAACTCCCACTCTGGCTATTGCGACTTACATATGTCATTGGGATCCGCCATTACGCTCTATTTGACCAACTACGCCCTATGTGGTCCACAACTCATGTTTTTCTTGACTCCGTCATCTGAAACTTATAAATGTCATAACAACTCACTACTACGACCTATGTGGCCAACTATGTCCTATATAGCTCACATCTACAACTTTTTATTACGATCTTCATAACCTACTCATGCTTCAGAAGCAACTGTTTGTAGCCCACAGAACCAACCACAACCATGGCTTCCTACTACGACATACAAGACAAACTGGTGCTACGACCAATGTCTACAACATTCATTATGAATTTCTGTCTCTATAGCAATCGATTACGACCTTTGTAACTCACTATCATCAAGAATTAAATTCATAAAAGTCAAACTTACTTTTATCGATAAACTACTATTGTAGATTTACAAAAATCAACATTGTTAGTTGCAACTCTATATTTCCTAATTCAGAAGAAAAGTGAACATGTGTAGGAGTGTCAATTTGAATCAGCGAGTTGGGTTCAGACTCGAACCAATTTGGGTCCACCCGAACACAACTTGAAAATATTCAGGTCTACCCAAAACCTAGTTTTTTTGAGTCGTGTTCGGGTATAGTTGGCACGTCGAGTCAATTTTTTACATCCATAGATGTCAATTTGGGTAGGCGACCCAAAATATACCTGGCCTGAATCGAGTCAATCCGAACCCGACCCGAATAATAACAGGTAGAATTTTCTTACCCGAACCCGACTTAAAAAACTATTCGGGTCAACCTGAACTTGGATATTTTGAATAAGGTTCAAGTTTGGTTCTGCGCTGGTTTAATTTTTGACAACCCTAGATATGTGTACTCACCATTTATCGTGGTTTTTTTTTTATTTGGTCTATGCCCTGTGATTTTTTTTTTACTTTTCTAGTGTTTTCATGTAAAAAGTTGATGATTTTCATTCCACTTGCTCATCTTCAATTATGTGATTGTGTGTTTGGTTTTCGTGCAATGTTATGATATTAATTAATTGCTCTACACTACAAAATTTAAGCAAATTAGCGTGAGACGAATCATACGCTAATATGGAGATATTCACCTACTAAACTTGATTTGTGTCGGATTTGCATCAAAATAAAGGTCCACGTAAAAAATGGGGTTGGTAACGAAATTAGCGTTAAAATTTTCTAAAGCAAAACATTGCGTCAGATTTAGTTTTTCTTAGTGTCTACGTGACATAACATTTAACATTATAATTTGTGTCAAATGCGACAGAGGCAAACCAACATGGTTATTTGTGCCATCTTAATCTTTCATAGATGTTATATTAGTGTCAGAATGTATAACATCGAAAGAAATGTAATAATTAGCATAAGAAATTTCAACTCAAGTTTGACACAAACCTATAACAAATTTAAATATAATATAAAATAATGATCATATATTCACAACCTTTACAAATCAAATTTATATCACAAATCAGTGCCATTACAACTCATAATCTATATCACTAACAAATATAAAAATTAATGAAAATAAATATAATTTAATAAGTATTAATCTATATGTTGGAAAGTTTCCCTCAACACAGAAAAATGTTCACATTATCAAAAAAAAAAGAAAAAAAAAACATAAACCCCTGCAATAGGAGAACATCATTATAGGTATAGCCATCATCACTCTCATCTCTCTCGTCCTACTCATCCATATCAGTCAGAAGTCACTTGCTACGAAGATATGCAATACTCTCCATCAGCTCTCATAAAGTTTCATCAACTCTCTGTTGACTTAGGCACATCTAATGGAGCTCTTCATTCATGACAGTGACTTAGTTTGACAAGCTTTTCATGCTTTGATAGTAACGAGATCGAGCCACCCACAGGAGCACGTGAGTGCTCAGCCTCAAATGCCAGTGTCTAGGTCATGGACCTCGCTCTTCTTCCCGGACGCCTACCTCCACATCTCAAAATCAAAATGCACAATTCTAGACTGGCTATTGTTGCCGCAGGCAATTGTCAGGATCCGGCTCTCCAACTCCTTTGCCACTCATCTTTTTGTATTCCTCATATATAATTAAAATCAATATTTAATTATCATTTTTAACATTAATAGCCTAAAAATGTAGAAAATTAATTTTCTTACTTATGATATGCCAAAAGAGGTCGGAGCCACTTTTAAGTGCCCATGTGTCGATGCATCCAGACGTGCAACTGCTATGCCTTGCTTTCTAACACCTAAACTTCAAATTATACATAAAAAATCATACTATTTCTATGCATTACATATCTAACACCTAAACTTGATTTTTCGCATAAAAATCACACAATTCCCATCCATTATGTATCTTACACCAAAACTTCACATTCTACATAAAAACCACACAATTCCCATGCATTACATGTTTAACACTTGAAATTTCAATTTTTTTTGTGTAAAGGAGATAATAAAAAGAAAAATCAATAATCTCATGAAAGGGAGACTCGAGCGAGAAAAAAAAACGCTTAGAGGTCGTAGAGGTGTATTGCTCGCCGAAGCTGTAATTTCGATGGTGGAAGAGTGTCGAAGATGCCAGACCGCTTCATTGGAAAAATTGTTGTCAGAGATGTAGAGATGTCAGAGCATAGAAATGTGAAAAGAATAGAAGTCCGGCTGAATGATCCTCTGTCGAGGTGAATAGTAATTTAGGACACTTAGGTCAGATTTGCGTCGACCTAATTTTGACACAATTTATTTAGTGCCGGTTGGAGAAAAAATTGTGTACATAAGACGTACGCAGCGCTGTAGAAGTTATATTCGCGTTATACCGTTTGTAATCTCTCTGTAACCTACATATAACCTGCATATAACTGACATATATATGAAAATAGAAGCGCAGAACTTACTGGAAGGACAAGTAGGTTATAGGTATGTTACAATGAGGTTACATGAGGTATAAAGAATATATAACCCCCCAATACTCCTCAATAACCTCTCAGATATATGCAACCCTGCATAACGTCGTACATACGCAAATTTTTCTAGTGCCTTAACTTTGACACAACTTATTTAGCGTGGGGATTACCGTTGAAATGATTGTCGCTGTTAAGTGATTATAATGGATCGACGGATTTCATCACGGATGTCACGAAAAAGTTACTTTGACATGGAGGCAATCATAAATCTGACCCTAAAACTTATATAATCAGACATACTATTGATGAGCAGCAGCAATAATACAACAATTATGAAGTCCCCAAACCATATCAAGAACATATAATTCTCATGCATAACATAGCATCAAGCAGAGAGAGACAGAGAGAGATACAGGGAAGAAATTAATGAGGATTAACGGAGATCGGAGAACTTGGATTTGATCCACTTAAAGCTGGATCTGACGGAGGATTTGAGCTTGCCTTCCATGGTGAGGATGTTGTAGGCGGCCACGCGGCGTTTCCGCTTTAGCTCCGGCTCGCTCGGCCCCTTCCTCGGCCCGTTGAAGCTGTAGGAGTGGCTCTTCTCCCGCTCCTCCTCCCGCCCGAAGCCGCTGCTGTAGCTCGCTGACGGAAATGACCTGCTTTTCTCCATCTCCTCCGATCTCTCTGCCCCCCTTTACACACAGAGAGTGAGTGGTGGGAGATGGAAGGGGGAAGAAGGCAGGCAGGGGAAGCAANAGCTCCTCCTCCCGCCCGAAGCCACTGCTGTAGCTGGCCGACGGAAATGACCTGCTTTTCTCCATCTCCTCCGATCTTTCTGCCCCCCTTTACACACAGAGAGTGAGTGGTGGGAGATGGAAGGGGGAAGAAGGCAGGCAGGGGAAGCAAATAAATGGTGCCATTATAGCCTTTAGGGACCCAATTTTTAACCAAATTTGTTTTTAGGGGCAATTATATATGTAGAACCCCAAACTAATTCCTATTTACAAATATATCACTGTTCTTCCTCAATTCTCAAATTCTCACTCAAATATCAAAATTCTTAATAAAAATCTAATCCTGTGATTTAATCATAGCATACGTAGATACATCGCTTTGATAGTTCAAAAATATAATATGGGTGTTGAAAATGTATTACATCTAAATGACCTACATCTGAATTAGGTGCAAATGTTGTTATTGATATTATTGTGGTGTTATTTTAATAAAAAATATCAAAATACTATCAATAACACCTAAATATTGTCATCTGCACATGAAACTACATAATAACTGCTGGTGTAATATTTTCTCGTGGGTGTTAGTTTTGTTTAGAGAGCTATGTATGTAATTTTTTCTTTAAAGGAATTATATATGTATAATTATATAAATATTTGAATAATATTTAAATGATATAAATTATGTAATTTTGTTTAAAACTAAATATAGAGCAAATTTATAAAATATTTAGATTGTTTTATAGAGAAATATAATCAATATTATAAAAATTGATTTTTTTTTTAATTTTGTAGATTGTTATAATAGAAGTTAGGTAAGATATCTAACTCAATATTTTTCTTATTAACAAAATTATAATATATATATATATATATATATTTAAAAAATTATGGGCTAAATGAGTAATTAAAAAATAANGCCTTCAATCCGTTGAATAACTGCAGTGAATTTCCATTCATGCAGTCTCGGATGCTCATAAGAAAACCTAACTGAAACTATCCCAATTTCTTTTCTCCAAGAACTATATTCGATAAATTAAAATTCATCGAGAACTCTGATTTCAATAACTTGTAGTCATATTGTTTGAAGAGACAGACCCAATAATGCCAAATTTGGTCAAATCAGAGTCAAATTAAGTCATTGTAGACCCAATAATGTTGAAATATTCAACTCACCACCAAAGCCTACTTAGACCAACTACAGTTTACGTGGTCCACAACACATAAGGCTCTTGGCTCGACCCCAACAAGCTACAAACATCATCATAGCTCACCACTATAAATTACATGACCAACTATGACATACATGACCCACAGATCATGCAGCTCTCGATTAAGACCTCTCCACTATGGATTATGTGATTAATTACAACTGATGCAGTTTATAGCTTGTGCAGCTCCCACTCCGGCTATTGCGACATACATATGTCATTAGAATCCACCATTACACTCTATTTGACCAACTACGCCCTATGTGGTCCACAACTCATGTTCTTCTTGACCCCGTCATCTGCAACTTATAAATGCCATAACAACTTACTACTACGATCTATGTGACCAACTACGTTCTATATTGCTCACATCTACTACAACTTTCTATTACGATCTTCATAACCTACTCAGGCTTCTGAAGCAACTGTGTGGCCCACAGAACCAACAATGACCATGGCTTCCCGCTACGACATACACAAAAAGCTGGTGCTATGACCAATGTCTACAACATTCATTATGAACTTCTGCCTCTATATCAATCAATTACGACCTTTGCAACTCACTATCATCAAAAATTACATTCATAAAAGTCAAACTTACTTTTATCGATGAACTACTATTGTAGATTTACAATAATTAACCTTGTTAGTTGCAACTCTATATTTCCTAATTCAAGAGGAAAGTGGACATGTGCAGGAGTGTCAATTTGAATTAGACTCGAACCAATTTGGGTCCACCCGAACACGACTTGAAAATATTCGGGTCTACCCAAACTCTGGGTTTTTTGAGTCGTGTTCGGGTATAGTTGGCATGTCGAATCAATTTTTTACATCCATAGATGTCAATTTGGGTAGGCGACCCAAAAACTACCTGGCTTGAATCGAGTCAACCCGAACCCGACCCGAATAATAACGGGTCCAATTTTCTGACCCGAACCCGACTTAAAAAATTATTCGGGTCAACCCGAACTTGGATATTTTAAGTCAGGTTCAAGTCGTGTTCTGTGTTGGTTTAATTTTTGACAACCCCAGATATGTGTACTCACCATTCATCATGGATTTTTTTTATTTAGTCCATGCCTCGTGATTTTTTTTTCTTTTTCTAGTGTTTTTCATGTAAAAAGTTGATGATTTTCCTTTTACTTGCTCGTCTTCATTATCTGAACGTGTGTTTGATTTTCGTGCAATGTTATGATATTAATTAATTGCTCTACATTACATAATTTAAGCAAATTAGCGTGAGACAAATCATACGCTAATATGGAGATAATCACCCACTAAACTTGATCTGTGTCGGATTTGCATCAAAATAGAGGTCCACGTTAAAAATGGGGTTGGTAATGAAATTAGCGTTAAAAATTTATAAAGCAAAACATTGTGTCGGATTTAGTATTACTTAGTGTCTACGTGACATAACATTTAACATTATAATTTGTGTCAAAATGCGACAGAGGCAAACCAGCATGGTTATTTGTGTCATCTTAATCTTTCATATATGTTATATTAGTGTCAGAATGTATAACATCGAAAGAAATGTAATAATTAGCATGAGAATTTTCAACTCAAGTCTGACACAAACCTATAACAAATTTAAAATTAATATAAAATAATGATCTTATATTCACAACCTTTACAAATCACATTTATATCACAAATAAGTGCCATTACAACTCATAATCTATATCACTAACAAATATAAAAATTAATGAAAATAAATATAATTTAATAAGTATTAATCTATATGTTGGAAAGTTTCCCTCAACACAGAAAAATGTTCACATTATCAAAAAAAAAAAAAAAAAAAAACATAAACCCCTGCAATAGGAGAACATCATTATAAGTATAGCCATCATCACTCTCATCTCTCTTGTCCTACTCATCCATATCAATCAGAAGTCACTTGCTATGAAGATATGCAATACTCTCCATCAGCTCTCATAAAGTTTCATCAACTCTCTGTTGACTTACGCACATCTAATGGAGCTCTTCATTCATGGCAGTGACTTAGTTTGACAAGCTTTTCATGCTTTGATAATAACGAGATCGAGCGACCAACAGGAGTACGGGAGTGCTCAGCCTCAATTGCTAGTGCCTAGGTGATAGACCTCTACCTTCTTCCCTGACGCATACCTCCATATCTCAAAATCAAAATGCACAGTGCTAGACCGGCTACTGTTCCCTCAGGCAACTGTCAGGGTTCAGCTCTCCAACTCCTTTGCCTCTCATCTTTTTGTATTCCTCATATATAATTAAAATCAATAAGTAATTATCTTTTTTAACATTAATAGCCTAAAAAATGTAGAAAATTAATTTTTTTACTTATGATATGCCGAAAGAGGTCGGAGCCACTTTTACGTGCCCATGTGCTGATGCATCCACACATGCAACTACCATGCCTTACTTATCTAACACCTAAACTTCAAATCATACATAAAATTTATACAATTTCTATGCATTACATATCTAACATCTAAACTTGATTTTTCGCATAAAAATCACACAATTCCCATCCATTATGTAGCTTACACCTAAACTTCACGTTCTACATAAAAACCACACAATTCCCATGCATTACATGTTTAACACTTGAAATTTCAATTTTTTTTTGCGTAAAGGAGAAAATAAAAAGAAAAATAAAAATCTCATGAAAGGGAGACTCGAGGGAGAAAAAAAATACGCTTAGAGGTCGTAGATGTGGATTGCTCGCCGAAGCTGTAATTTCGATGGTGGAAGAGTGTCGAAGATGCCAGACCGCTTCATTGGAAAAATTGTTGTCAGAGATGTAGAGATGCTAGAACATAGAAATGTGAAAAGAATAGAAGCCCGACTGAATGAGCCTGTGTCGAGGTGAATAGTATTTTAGGACACTTAGGTCAAATTTGCGTCGGCCTAATTTTGACACAATTTATTTAGTGCCGGTTGGAGAAGAAATTGTGTCCGCAAGACGTACGCAGCGCTGTAGAGGTTATATTCGCGTTATACCGCTTGTAACCTCTCTGTAACTTACCTGTAACCTCAATATAACTGACATATATATGAAAACAGAAGCGCAGAACTTACTAGAAGGACAAGTAGATTATAGGTATGTTACAAGGAGGTTACATGAGATATAACGAATATATAACCCCCCAATACTACTCAATAATCTCTCAGATGTACGCAACCCTGCGTAACGTCGTACATACACAAACTTTTTCTGGTGCCTTTACTTTGACACAACTTATTTAGTGTCGGGATTACCGTTGAAATGATTGTCGCTATTAAGTGATTATAATGGATCGACGGATTTCATCCCGGATGTCACGAAAAAGTTACTTTGACATGGAGGCAATCATAAATCTGACCCTAAAACTTATATAATCAGACATACTATTGATGAGCAGCAGCAATAATACAACAATTTTGAAGTCCCCAAACCATATCAAGAACATATAATTCTCATGCATAACATAGCATCAAGCAGAGAGAGACAGAGAGAGATACAGGGAAGAAATTAATGAGGATTAACGGAGATCGGAGAACTTGGATTTGATCCACTTAAAGCTGGATCTGACGGAGGATTTGAGCTTGCCTTCCATGGTGAGGATGTTGTAGGCGGCCACGCGGCGTTTCCGCTTTAGCTCCGGCTCGCTCGGCCCCTTCCTCGGCCCGTTGAAGCTGTAGGAGTGGCTCTTCTCCCGCTCCTCCTCCCGCCCGAAGCCGCTGCTGTAGCTCGCTGACGGAAATGACCTGCTTTTCTCCATCTCCTCCGATCTCTCTGCCCCCCTTTACACACAGAGAGTGAGTGGTGGGAGATGGAAGGGGGAAGAAGGCAGGCAGGGGGAGCAAATAAATGGTGCCATTATAGCCTTTAGGGACCCAATTTTTAACCAAATTTGTTTTTAGGGGCAATTATATATATAGAACCCCAAACTAATTCCTATTTACAAATATATCACTGTTCTTCCTCAATTTCTCAAATTCTCACTCAATTCTCACTCAAATATCAAAATTCATGATAAAACTCTAATCCTATGATTAATCATAGCATACGTAGATACATCGCTTTGATAGTTCAAAAATATAATATGGGTGTTGAAAAAATATTACATCTGAATTAGGTGTAAAAGTTGTTATTGGTATTATTATGGTATTATTTTGATAAATTAATATCAAAATACTATCAATAACAGCTAAATACTATCATCAGCACATGAAACTACATAAGAAGTGCTGGTGTAATATTTTCTCATGAGTGTTAGATTTGTTTAGAGAGCTATATATGTAATTTTTTCATTTAAGGAATTATATATGTATAATCATATAAATATTTGAATAATATTTAAATGATATAAATTATGTAATTTTGATTAAAACTAAATATAGAGCAAATTTATAAAATATTTAGATTGTTTTATAGAGAAATAGAATAAATATTATAAAAATTGATTTGTTTTAATTTTGTAGATCGTTATAATAGAAGTTAGGTAAGATATCTAACTCAATATTTTTTTTATTAACAAAATTATAACATATTAAAAAAAAATTATGGGCTAAATGAGTAATTAAAAAATAAAATAAAAGCAATCCAATACATTTTGGAAAGAGATTCATGAGAGAATATGAGATGGTGAGTCCCACGTGCGTCATGCCATCAGCTTTTTCTCTCTCACGCTTTCGGCGTTATCTTTTTTTAGGGATTTACATACATACCATAGATTTCTTATGTATTTACATATCTACCATAAAAAATTTTTAAATTTACGCACATCTTTCAAATTCTTAATATCTCATAAAATATAGCATTATTACCATCTTTTACAAATTAAATACACATAAGTTTAAAACATCAAATATGTAAATTCAAGATTAGAAATGCGAGTACATTAGAATTATGGGNAAGATTCATGAGAGAATATGAGATGGTGAGTCCCACGTGCGTCATGCCATTAGCTTTTTCTCTTTCACGCTTTCGGCGTTATCTTTTTTTAGGGATTTACATACATACCACAGAATTCTTATGTATTTACATATCTACCATGAAAATATTTAAATTTACGCACATATCATTCAACATTATTACCATCTTTTACAAATAAAATACACATAAGTTTAAAACATCAAATATGTAAATTCAAGATTAGAAATGCGAGTACATTAGAATTATGGGCTTTGATGTAAATATTCCTTTTATTATTATTATTATTTTTAATTTACCACTAAATTAAAACCCAAGATGCTTAATGATTAAGTCATTGGTTAGTCCCATTATGCAGCCTTTAAAAAGATGAGAAAATATTATATCAGGACTCAGCATGTAACTTTACTTGCGGAATCCGATAACACAAGAAAATATTCATCCAGTGTTATTCATATATTATTGTATGTTATTCAGGTGTTATTGTATGTTATTTAAGTGTTATTGATGTGTTACTGTGTTATTATAACACCGAGAATATTTGTAGAACAGAATAACACCTTAATACCACGGGAAAATATTCCCGTGTTACCGGACCGATTTTTTTTGTACCTCTACGTGTCGTAATTTCATTGGACTCTGCACGTAACTCTACGTGCAGAGTTCTAATGCAATAATTTTTCTTAAAAAGATAGCTTAAAGTTATTTTCAATAAATTTACTTTATAGATGTTATTCTTAATTTGATTTTAAATTTGTTCTTATAAATAAAATGCCATAAAATTTTTTATTTTATTCTTTTATTGAAAGAAAATGAATATACAATAATGGTATAATAATGTGTGCTCTAACTTTCATTTGACATGAGTGGTGTGTTTGTGAGAGTGCATGAATTTTGAGAGAGAAATAAGTTTACTTGTGCACAAATTTGAGCAATGAGAATCTCAAAAAATTAGAATATCAGTGTTCATACTTATAATCTTGGCTTATGAACGTGATTTAGGATCATACAAATGAGTAGGATTATATCGTATGATCAGGTTGACAATCTGTTACACAATCTACTTAATTATGCTATAATCTTAGACATACAATATATATTTTACAACATTTTTCATAAGTATTTTACTCACTAAATAAATATTTCATGCACTTTATTTTTATAATCTTCATAGAACTTTATTGATTCGAGCATTGGTTAAGTATGCCAATGAAATTTCAGCTAAGTTATGAAATTGATACATGACTTAGTTGCTTTAGCCCTATCCTAAATAATCATTTTTCTCTTTTCTTTTCCTTTTTTTTTTCATCAAAAGGAGAACAAATAGCATTTAAAAGCAATAGAATTTGCTTAATGCATAATGTTAGTTGAGGAAATCAATCTACTTGAGGTATAACATTGTTGTCTTGCACATATTTGTTTTCAATAAATGATAAATCCAATATGTTTGCTAGTAATATTCCTTTATGTTAAGTTTATTTTAAGTTATCTTAGAATTTTTTTTAAAGTATTTGCAATTTAATTTGTGGTATATAGATGTGTACAAAGTTCTATGCATTCAAATATAGATAAGTATGCTAAGGCTTGACATATTTTTTCTAATATGTTATCTTTTTATATTGGCATTAGTTAGATAAGATATGAAAAAAATCTAAGTAGTTTACTTTAAGTTTTTGACTTATATGTGTGTCACATATGATTTATAAGTAATTAAAGAAGTAATGGTACCTTAATATTAAGATCTATAAGTCATGCACCAAATGGTATTTTCATGGGAAATCTCATGTCTATTTAGAATAAATACTTTCTTCTTAACCTATTGCAATATATTATATGCTTGTTGATAGAATCTTCTTTCTGTGCCATGTTCGTTACGCCTAAGTTATGCGAGTTTATCCTAGTTAATTTATAAATTTTTTCATGTTGTCATGAGCAGCCCATGTAATATCATAATATTTTAGAATCTTTTTAAAAATATATATGAGGATTACAGTCTAGTTTTTATCTATGATTTTAAATCTTAAGTAATTCCTATGATTAGATTTTTCAATCCATTCTATTGTATACACACTTGTTTCTAAATGTTATGTAACTATTTGGTTATATCTAATTTTAGGTTTATCATGTTATTTGTATGTCTATAACTCAGCTTCTATGTTATTTTATATATTTGCTTTCAAATATGATCAAATTTTTATATTGATTATAAATATAAGTGTACACATTTGTAAATTGCACATTATTCCATTATATTTCGTTCTCACGTCATAACATCAAAGACTTGCGCAGGGCAGATAACTTCAAAGTGCAAGTTTCTCCTTATTTATCAATTGGTTATCTGAGATTCATGTTTCTATAAGTTGCAAAAAATTTTATTAAGACTTAGTTTTAATTTTTTGTTATTTTAGTTCATTAATATAACTTGGTTACTTGGGAAATACATGCATGCATCTTTAAATTTTCTTGAAAATGTACTGAAGATTGACTTAGGGATTCAATCTGCTACTCAATTTGGATATCTATCCTTTCATTTTGTGGTTGAAATATCTTCATAAAGGTCAATTTGGTGAACTCCATGCCCCAATTAAGTGGTTTTTTTTTGTAATAAAATCATATGATTATGTTCATTATTGTTATTCTTACTTCAAATCCTTCTCTTCCACCATTTAATCTTGAAAGACTCATTCATCCATTTCAATGTTTATTGTTCACTCGTAAAATATTTGGAGCATCCATAGTTTATTATCGTTGCCCCATATTGCACTCCAATTTCATTTCATTATTTCTTCCCCATCCCTCTCCATAAGAAAAAAGTTCCAAAACCTTTTATGAAACTTCAGATATTTGTCTCAAACCCATCATAATAGTCATCTCATAACATCAATTTACCACTACCAACAAATGCTTTATATCATTTAGCACTCACTACATCCCCCTTGTTTTAATTGGTATCAAAGCACACCACCATGATAATGTCCATCACTTCCAAAGCTCTTTAGCATTAAAAATCTTCCCTTAGTTTTTTTTTCCTTACATTTGTATTAAAAGAAAATAATCAATACTAATTGTTAGCCTTTTTTTTTTTGCTTATCTATCATCATTATATATCAAAATAATACCATTGATCCAATATGATATAAAGGCTAAATATTGAATTATGATACTTAATATCAATATTTTTAATTATGTTATTCAATTTTTTAAAAAGTAAAATGCACATTTTATGAATATGATATCAACATATTCTTAGTATTAATTAGCTTTTTAAGAAGTGAATTACACATTTAACCCCATTTGTTAAAAATATAAATATTAAATTTATGCGTCAGTGATATGTAAATACATAAAATTTGTGTGGTAAAAATTTATAATATTATTGTCATTACCTAAATATAAAAAGATATAAAAAATCCTCAAATAAAAATGATTGAAGTTGAGCTCCGCAGTAGTGCTGTCCCCACTTTTCCCCTCCACTTGCTTTATCGGCACCTGCAGTGGCGGAAGTGGCGCATCAGCATCAGTCTCGCATGGCCGTAGCTATCCTTTCTCCGCCAGAATTTTAGTCTGAATAGCAATGATGTATATATTAACGCACATATAAAAATATGGAAATATGAATCTCAGAGCAGGTGAATGCCTCGAGTTGGCATAGCCTTCGACGATTGTTTTTGGATGAATATTGGCAAAAGAAGTACCTTGTTTTAACAATAGATAGGATTTAGGAGAAGCTCCCGCAATACATTAATCAGTCTCAGAACAATCAATGGAGAGTACTCTTTTTGACTAGATATAGATCGAGTCATGACTTGCCAAACGATCAACAACCCTCATTGTTTTATTCGACATTTGGTCTTATCATATGCAAATAACTTTGTAATTACTAAAAAAGTCACTCTTAAAAGCTAATAATGAGGGGGATGATATGCATTTTTATAATATTGAGACATAAACCTATAAATAAAAGTCTATGTTTTGAATAAGACACTCTCTTTCTACTGTTCCCTCCCGCTCCTCCTCTCTCTCACTCACTCTTTCTAGTCACTTCCAAACAGAACGTTTAATTTCTTGGGTGTGTTTCCCAGACGCTTAGATTCCACAATTAAACAGGGTGCATGTGTCAGTTTTAACTTTGTCTGGTTGAAGACATATAAGATTCGGGTTAGACATTTGAATCCGTTTAATTTTCAAGCTATGTTTGAGTTGAATAATTTTTTTAGTGGATCAATTTGGCCAAACTCAAACTCAGGCTCCAAACTTGATTTGACACTCTAATAATATACAAGTAATAAAGTGTCAAGATAGTCACAACTATTTATATGACACCCTTTTAATCATATAATTTATATAAATATCAAAATAATCCGACAATTTTTAAATTGAGTCTGAAATAATTCCCATTGAAGAACTGTCGAAGCTCAATTCTAAAATTTTTTAGAATTATTTTAATAGTTTTATAAATTATTTTACTAAAAAGATCTCATATCAATTGTAGGAGACTATTTTGACTCTTTACTAAATATGTAAAGGACACTAATAAATAAAAGCGTTAGATAATAAATAAACTACCAACGAACTATTAAAGGAAGGAAGTTAAATAATTAACTAATTTTTAAAATTTAAAAATCAGAAAAAAATAAAAAAATAGAAGAAAGGAATATTTTGGATTAAAAAATTTAATCGAGATTAAATCGGAGGTTAAATTTGCTTGATATAATAAGTATTAAACTTGTTTAATTGTATTTAACTCACATGAACATTTAATTTTAAAAAGTTGTACTATTTGGACATTTACATAAAACTCTTAGATTGAAATAGGAGTGTCATAAACTAACTTGACATGTCAACATGACTCGAAAAATTCGGGTTAAAGTTGTCCCAAATACTTTTCGAGTCGAGTTCGAGCCAGAGAATTCCACCCGTTTATTTTATGGGTCGGGTTCTAGGTGAAGTCGAAAACCCAAAATTGACTTGAATAAGCATGAAATTTCGAGTTGGTTTGAATTTGCGGGTCAAGCTCGGGTTTAGGTCGGGTTTAGATCTAAGTTTTTGACCTATTTATGATTCAAGTTGGGTTCGGGAGGACCCTATTAAGGCCGAGTCATTTTTGGGTCCGACCTTACCCCGACTCTTTGACCGGAATTGACACCTCTACATACATAGCACACAATTCATACTATACTTTCTCCGCAATTTACTGGTATTTTTATTAAAATTTTATACTTATTTATATAACATTTTAATATTTAAATAATATAATTAACGTATTATATAAATAAATACACAAAATTGTGTTAAACCTATCAGTACATGTGTAATTTCTCTTGCTTTCTCCTAGCTGTCCCACCTGCCCTTACAGATCACAGTTTGCTTCGCCGCCGTCCATCTTCTTGCTTCCCGGAGCTCGTCTCCGCCCTTCGAACGGCTCTACAATGCCAGAGCTCTCAATTTTAATGATAGCATTGAATCTTCAATCTACTCTAGCATTTTTCTCATCACCGTCTATTTGAGGAAAGTGAGCTTGCGAGAGAGACAGAGAGGGGGGAGACAGAGAGGATGTTCGACATCCTTCTCGGCCCCAAGTTCTCAAACAAATGGNCTTCGGACATTTACATAAAACTTTTAGATTGAAATAGCAGTGTCAGAAACTAACTTGACATGTCAACATGACTCGAAAATTTTGGGTTAAGGTTGTCCCAAATACTTTTCGAGTCGAGTTCGGGCCAGAAAATTCGACCCGTTTATTTTACGGGTCGGGTTCTAGGTGAAGTCGAAATTTCGAGTTGGTTTGAAATTTGCGGGTCAAGCTCGGGTTTAAGTCGGGTTTAGATCTTAGTTTTTGACCTATTTATGATTCAAGTTGGG
Organism: Phalaenopsis hybrid cultivar; assembly: GCA_002079205.1. Taxonomy (NCBI): domain Eukaryota; kingdom Viridiplantae; phylum Streptophyta; class Magnoliopsida; order Asparagales; family Orchidaceae; genus Phalaenopsis; species Phalaenopsis hybrid cultivar. Next base: position 41,162 of record JXCR01102289.1, read on the forward strand.
TTCGGGAGGAACCTATTCGGGCCGAGTCATTTTTGGGTCGGACCCTACCGCTGACCGGAATTGACACCCCTACATACATAGCACACAATTCATACTATACTTTTTCTGCAATTTACTGGTATTTTTATTAAAATTTTATACTTATTTATATAACATTTTAATTTTTAAATAATATAATTAACGTATTATATAAATAAATATAAAAAATGGTGTTAAACCTATCAGTACATGTGTAATTTCTCTTGCTTTCTCCTAGCTGTCCCACCTGCCCTTACAGATCANGCATCCCCCTTGTTTTAATTGGTATCAAAGCACACCACCATGATAATGTCCATCACTTCTAAAGCTCTTTAGCATTAAAAATCTTCCCTTAGTTTTTTTTTTTTCTTACATTTGTATTAAAGAAAATAATCAATACTAATTGTTAGCTTTTTTTTTTGCTTATCTATCATCATTATATATCAAAATAATACTATTGATCCAATATGATATAAAGGCTAAATATTGAATTATGATACTTAATATCAATATTTTTAATTATGTCATTCAATTTTTTTTAAAAGTAAAATGCACATTTTATGAATATGATATCAGCATATTCTTAGTATTAATTAACTTTTTAAGAAGTGAATTACACATTTAACCCCATTTGTTAAAAATATAAATATTAAATTTAAGCGTCAGTGATATGTAAATACATATAAAAATTTATAATATTATTGTCATTACCTAAATTTAAAAAGATATCAAAAATCCTCAAATAAAAATGATTGAAGTTGAGCTCCGCAGTAGTGCTCTCCCCACTTTTCCCCTCCACTTGCTTTATCGGCACCTGCAGTGGCGGAAGTGGCGCATCAGCATCAGTCTCGCATGGCCGTAGCTATCCTTTCTCCGCCAGAATTTTAGTCTGAATAGCAATGATGTATATATTAACGCACATATAAAAATATGGAAATATGAATCTCAAAGCAGGTGAATGCCTCAAGTCGGACATAGCCTTCAACGATTGTATATTGGCAAGAGAAACACCTTATTTTAACAATTGGTAGGATTCAGGAAAAGCTCCCGTAATACATTAATCAGTCTCAGAACGATTAATTGAGAGCACTCTTTTTGACTAGATATCGATCGAGTCATGGCTTGCTAGACGATCAACAACCCTTATTGATTGATTCGACTTTCGGTCTTATCATATGCAAATAACTTTGTAATTACTAAAAAGTAACTCTTAAAAGCTAATAATGAGGGGGATGATTTGTATTTTTATAATATTGAGACATAAGCTTATAAATAGAAGTCCATGTTATGAATAAGACACTCTCTTTCAACTGTTCCCTCCCGCTCCTCCTCACTCTCACTCCCTCTTCCTAGTCACTTCCAAACAGAACGTTTAATTTCTTGGGTGTGTTTCCCAGGCGCTTAGATTCCACAATTAAACAGGGTGCATGTGTCAGTTTCAGTTTTGTCTGGTTGAAGACATATAAGATTCGGGTTAGACATTTGAATACGTTTAATTTTCAAGCTATGTTTGAGTTAAATAATTTTTTTAGTGGATCAATTTGGCCAAACTCAAACTCAGGCTCCAAACTTGATTTGACACTCTAATAGTATACAAGTAATAAAGTGGTAAAATAGTCACAACTATTTATACGACTCCATTTTAATCATATAATTTATAGAAATATCAAAATAATCCGAAAATTTTTAAATTGGGTCTGAAATAATTCCCATTGAAGAACTGTCGAAGCTCAATTCTAAAATTTTTGAGAATTATTTTAATAGTTTTATATATTCTTTTACTAAAAAGATCTCATATCAATTGTAGGAGACTATTTTGACTCTTTACTGAATATGTAAAGGACACTAATAAATAAAAGCGGCAGATAATAAAAAAAGTACCAACTAACTATTAAAGGAAGGAAGTTAAATAATTAACTAATTTTTAAAATTAAAAAATCAGAAAAAATATAAAAAAATAGAAGAAAGGAATATTGGATTAAAAAAATTAATTGAGATTAAATCAGAGGTTAAATTTGCTTGATATGGTAAGTATTAAACTTGTTTAATTGTATTTAACTCACATGAACATTTAATTTTAAAAAGTTGTACTCTTCGGACATTTACATAAAACTTTTAGATTGAAATAGCAGTGTCAGAAACTAACTTGACATGTCAACATGACTCGAAAATTTTGGGTTAAGGTTGTCCCAAATACTTTTCGAGTCGAGTTCGGGCCAGAAAATTCGACCCGTTTATTTTACGGGTCGGGTTCTAGGTGAAGTCGAAATTTCGAGTTGGTTTGAAATTTGCGGGTCAAGCTCGGGTTTAAGTCGGGTTTAGATCTTAGTTTTTGACCTATTTATGATTCAAGTTGGGTTCGGGAGGAACCTATTCGGGCCGAGTCATTTTTGGGTCGGACCCNGGTGTAGAGTACATTTTTTTTATCTGAGATCTTTTATTCCTCTGCTATAGAAGGCTATTGGGTGAGTTTTTTCTAGGTTCAAGTTGTCGTTCATATCAATCTTAGATGAATTATTGGATGTTTTAAGGGTCTTTACAAAATCAAAGAGTCTCAGCATGGGTAGATGTCATAAAGGCTACCATTTGCTCTAAAATCCTTTGTGCATTAGGAATCTAACATAATTTATTTTTTCAAGATTTCAGTGATAGACTATTGTTTTTGTGGAAGCTCCTATAAAATATAGGTTGGCCATGAAAACTTCTAACTTTTGTGGAACTAATGAGGCTCCAATTTAAGATTGTCTTAAGCTGAGAGGGGTCATGTTTAAGCTCCAATGTAGATACAATGAATCTCAAAAAAGGTAATTTTTGTTTGTAGGGAAAAATGCTTTTTATAGTTGACGTAAAACTTTTTTCTCTTTAGTGATTGAAATACTAACTTAAGGTGATCTAAATGCCCACTATTTTTAGTATTGCAAATGTCATTGCCATCAAAATAGACCATAAAAATTTTTCAATATGCATTTAAAATAATGCTCATTGGCGTTATAAAGATACGAGTATTGGACAGTCGAAAGGGCATGCCTAGCCATTCATGTTGATCATTCAAGATCTTGAAGGTAATCTTTCACTGCTTTAATTTTAATTAGGTAATATTCACTCTCATGGCTTGTCTTGGAAAAGCAGCCGACCTCAAAGATAAGGTCTAACTTATTATCAAGCCCAGACTTATCTTCAACTTGTCATCTTTTTTTCGATTCAAATGGGTAAAAACAGCACAAAGGCTTAGGATTGTTTGGATGAAGTTTTTTCTACGCAATTCATCAATTTACCTTTTCAACTCTGTATGCTTAATTATGCTCACTCTATAATGGGATAGATTTTGGAGCTATCACATAGAATGAAAGTTTACGATATGTCATGCATCTCTTAAGGGTGTTAATTGATCAAAGTACTTTCACTTAAATATGGCAGAAATGAGGAGACCACAACCGATATGTGAGTCTACACTATCTCAAAGTGACCCTCTTACATAAGCAAAAGAGGTTAGGAAATGTTAGCATCTCTCTCCTAAGTGCACGAAACTCAACCATCTTTATCTTATAATTAAGCGTAATTATAATGGAATCAGATGCATAGTCACCCCATTTATAGAGATCCAACTATTAACTACAATCTAATTTTCTTTTTGGGTGGATATCAGGGAGTGACTTGTGTGACGTAATAGTAAGTGTTTTCGCCACTTGTTTGACAGAAAAAAAAGCTTAATGACCTTATTTAGATATTGAACACATGTGTTTTTTCTACTATAATGTGTAATACTTCAAACATATAATTAGAGTTGACTCAACAAAATATGTGCCATGTTCATGAGTATAACATCATATCACATTTTATACTCATGCTTGTCAATCTTAAGGGGAACTAGACACCTACTATTGATGGGGAGGGAAGTGCACTTCACCTGACTTACTTGAAAGGGCTCAGGATAAGCCTCAACCTTAAGATTAACCCTCATGAGTATATGAGTGGATATAACATTTATAATGCTTATATCATTAATGACAAATACACACCTTTTTTTTAATTCCATATTGCATGCATAGAGAAAATATAACTTCTCCAATGTTCTACTCACTTTTAAAAACTGCCAAATATCTCATGAGTTCAATATGCTGGTCATTCCCAAGATCAAGCTCCCTTTCACATTTGAGTGTCTAATCCAAACCTCCTTACAATCATCGTCCAATATAAAATTAGACTCATCTAAGGATAAAATTTAGGATTTCCACTTTTGCTACTTGAGTCTCATATTGTGGAGATTGAAATACATGATATCTCTAATGGTTTTCAAAACTCCTCTCAATTGGGTTATTAGTCATTTGAGTGCTACTAGTGATAAGTTAGACCTAGCAATGGGTCTTTGAATAGTTATGGTTTAATTTCTAGGTGTAGGAAAAATGACAGTGTCTGTTTGCTTTTTTACCATAAGAGCATTGTGAAAAACATCCTCTCGGAGTCAAGCATCAATTTCTTATTTTTTGTATTCATTCTAAGGCTAATGATATATTTATTGACCAGTTAATCTTTATCCTCACAACTAATCCTAAAAACTTAGGCTGCGGGAGTGTTAGGCAGAGTCACGGGATCGTGATCACAAAAATTATGCGATTCCACAATTGCGAGAGAGCCTAATCATCCGAATTCTAACTTTAGCCCATTTTTTTCCTTTTTCTGATTTCTTTCATATTTCCTTATTTCTAATTAGGGTATTTTCTATTATGAAAATATTTATGAATGTGTTTTTTTATTTTAAGAATTATTATTTTTTGAATATTTTGGAGATTGCATTCTATGCCTTGAGGAGTATTTTATTCTTTTCCTTTTGCAAGTGTTGTATCTGTATCTTGCTAAAAAATAAATAGAGGATCTTCCTCGCTTCCCTTGCCTCATCTTTTTGTCGTTTGACCTCTGTTTTCAGTCTAGACAACATCGTAATTGCTTGAATTTGCTGTCCAATAGCAGATTTTGTTGCTTATCTCCTTCCAAACGTAGTCGACCTACCATATGTTCATTCCCTTGCTATGTCATCCCACATCTACCTCCCCATTCAATCCACTTCCTAAACACCTTCTATGAGCCCTAAAACGGTGTCACTAATTTTTAAAAAGTATTGATTGATTCGAAGGGTTCCCTGCATTACAATTAATAATTGCCAGTGAAGTTTTTATCATGATGTTTTGGGTAATATTTGGCTATAAAATTTCCTTCTTCTAAATCCAAAAGCAATTGACATTCCAAATATTTGTTTTTTTTTGCCAAATGTTGGTGCAATAAATATTTGCATGACTTACGTGCTTCGTTTTTGCAAAAGTGACCTTTTGGTAATTATCCATTCTATGCCACTCAAAAAATGAATCCATTTGTATATCCTAGTCCAAAAATTAATTGAATCATATATACCATTATTGAAAGATGCCTCAATTTTAATTCTTTTTGTAAGGATCATTAAAGTTTTCACAATACCTATTATGGAGATCCCATCTACCCTTATTGCTCTGAAAAGTGCCCTCCTAAGCGATTGATCTTCCTAGGATTTTGTTAAGGTTAATCATCCTTTGAATCAAGATGGATGGATTATTTAGGTGTAGGAGTTGGGGTGTTCTATCTAGTGTCTAGGTTTTGCATCTATGCCACCAATACAACCATTTGGTTTTATAGTTCAAGCATTGGATCTTTACTCTCATGCAAATTCCTCTATAACTCTTATGCTTCAAATTTCTTTTCTAGATTCTAGTATTTATTTTTTCTATTATCTTTGTTATGCCATTAATTTCTAATGTGATTGACTTGATTAGCATCATATTCAAGAGCAAGACCCATGCGATAGTAAAAAATTTTCCCTTTTAATGTGATTTGTTTTTTTTTTTGGGGTATGCATGCAATGAAATTTCTATACAGGTGAATATGTCACGAATGCATCTATGAATGATAAGCCCTTTGTACTGTTTTTTTGGGTACACATATAGCATATTTTTTGCAAAGTGTGTCTCTTGTAATAAACTACAAATTAGTCCAAAGCACGGTGAAGTTGATCTTTCATATTGGTTTGCATTTTTGGTAAGTTGACAATTTGTATGTAGAGTGCTCCCTTCCTAAGGAACTGACATAATATAAAGGAATATGATAAGTTCCAATATAGACAACTGGCTAAGTTTTGTGATGCATGTAACTAGTTGGAACTAAGTATGCAATATCACAGGCTTTCTAGAAATACATAATAATCCTGATTTTTTCAATTAATTTTATTAAATCATGATAAAAGAAAATTAACCAACTCAAAGATCAAGGACTATCCCTTGGTGGATGATGGATCCACATATCATAAGTACTAATGGTTGAAAACCCAAACGCTGCTTGCTCCTTATGTTAAAATTGCTAAAGTTTAGGCTTTTGACCCTAATACCGAAGTTGATCTAGCCTTGGGAAGGGATGATCCAATGTTTTCACTTGTTGTAGGAGGGTGCAATTAATGTGGGGACGATCTCTGAGGTATTTAAAGGTATGAACAGAGATTTAGGCCATGAAATCGCTTCAAAGGGTTAGAAGAATATTAAAAGATGTGCTCTGTAGTAGTTGATAGAAATTCAAAAGGTTCAGATGTGTGCAAGTGGAGAGAAATTAAAACTTTGTCAAGGAGATCCTAGTTGGGCCGATTGGCCTACCTTGATTTTCTATAGTTAAGGAACGAGGTTAAGGGCATATGGAGGGGTTGTACTGGCTTGTGAATGTTAGCTTGATGTGTGTGGAACATATCTAGCTTAGATGGTGGACATCTAGTAGGCTTAGAGGATAATGAAGGGGAGAGGACCCAAACTAGGTCACTAGGAATCCTTCCTTGGCTGATTGCTCCTAGTAGGATTTTCAGGTCATGTGATGGTTTTAGTGGTTTAAAAATGGTGTGAGAAGGTTGTAGGAATGTGAGAGATTTGATAGTATGAGTGGGTGAAAGATTGGAAGAGAAATTAACAAGCAGAAAGGATGAAAAGAAGATAAGAAGAAACCTAGCTCTTCCACCAAGTAGAAGTCAAGAACGCCAACCACTAAGCTCCTACTCTAGGGATTTAGTTCTTAACCTTTTTTTTCAAAATAACAAAACTTCTTATTATTCATTTCACCAAATATTTAACGCATTACATCAGTTTTAAAGTTCAAAATTTAAAAATCTAATAGAAGGAGGGAATTTGACAGCTAGCCAAGCAAAAATTAGGAATGTTAGTGCAATCAGTCCAATTTGCTTCTTATTATGAAGTGGCTGGCCATAATTACTTCCAAGTGAAGCCTAAGGCTGCTTAAAGAGAGAAGAAGCAAATTGAAAACCTTCTATATTGAGTGATAAATTTAAGGTTGATTATTCAAAATTTAAAATAATTCAAGTTTGAAATTTAAAATTTCAGGATTTCGAAATTTGAATTTCATGCTTCAAAATTTCTTATTATTATAATTAATTTTCATGGCAAGCCTCTTTACTCATGTATGATTGATAATGGCATATTGGCCTTTGATTCTATCTAGATCTTGATCTTGTTATCGAGTCATCATAACCCTTTATTCCACCTTTGGCTTTATCATGCTTTGGTATAATAATCCGCGAAATGTTCTCCATCATATGTGAAAGCTCAGTTTGTAGTCAAGCTTAATATGAATAACTTGTAGTAGTACCAAGACAAGTGCAATAAATGACAAGCTTGGCTTGATGATAGCTGAACTTGCGGTGCTCTTATTTTTCACTTTAGCTACAGTATTGAACAAATCCTTGTACTTTTCCTTAGAACCTTTAATTCTGTGCATTCATGCTAAAATGCCCTTGACTTGGTGTGCTTACATTATTCAAGTATTGAGACTAAGTCGTACATTGGTCGTGTTGTTTTTTCCTAATTGATTGAAATATAATTGGGTCGTTATGGCATTTATTTGACTTGTTATTTCTCTCTTCATGCTTCAACAGATGGATGCTCTCCTTTTCGAAATAAATCAGATATCGTGCTATGATATGATTGATAAATACTGTTGTTGCATATTGGAACATCTTCCAACCATGCAAAAGGAGAGGTATTCATACCCTAATTACATAATGTTATTAGATATCAAATTTTAATGCTAGATTGCAACTAATGTGTTTATCTACGAAAAATGTAATTTCCAGTGGTTAGTGCCAGACTTTTTGAGTTCGCTAAGAGTTAAGTAAGTTCATGGTGTCTATATGATCAGGTAATACATCTGTAGCTTCATTGTGCGCTTATAGCAAGAATGTCTTTCTCTTAGGGCACAAACCAAAGTAAAATTCAAGTCCCTCTCAAAGTTGTTTTCCTTCAATTTAAAATACAAACATTTCAAACTAATTCCGTGCACACTTTTCTGACTATATTTATATCCATTGTAGACAATGAAAGGAACTTAATCTTTACATGCTGTCAAAAGCAACAACAACAATGAAAAAAACAAAAAGCCTTTATCCCACTAAATGGGGCCAGCTACATGAATCCTTTTTTCTCATTGTTTTATTGAGTGTCATATTTTCGTTTAATTCTATTGGATTAAGATCATTTTTTATACAACATGCTGAAGCCATTTTAGGTCTACCTCTTCCTCTCGTACCATAAGTCACATCCAAAACATCCACTCTCTTAAAAGGATCAGCAGATGACCGATGTTTAATGTGACCAAACCATCTAAGACGACTCTTTATAATCTTGTCTGTCACAGGATTTACGCCAACTCTTTCACGAATATATTTGTTTTACATTCTGTCTCCAAGTGTAAAACCACTCATTCACTTAAGCATTCTCATCTCAGCAACACTTAACTTAGATTCACGCTTCTCTTTTTTAAGTAAAAAATCTACTCCATAAAACATTCCAGGTCTCACCATCTTCTTATAAAAGTTTCTTTCAAGTCTAAGCGGTACTTTTCCATCACACAATTGGCCTAATGCATTGCTCCACTTCAACCATCTAACTTGAATTCTGTTGATAACATCCACATCTATATCCTCATCTCACTCTTTTTAATGACTTGAACACCCATTGTTACAACCCCGTCACTAGATCTAATACTACTAAAATTATATTCCGTGTATTCAATTTTAGATCTACTCAAATGAAAGCCATTAGACTCTTAAAGTTGAGCTCCATAATTCAAATTTTTCCTGAACTTTCTTTTGTCTTAACTACAAGAAGGATATCGTCAACAAAAGACATACATTATGGTCAATCCGCCTGTAAATGTCCAGTAAGCATCCATAAATAAAGTAAAAAGATACGGGCTTAAAGTCGATCCCTAATGTAATCCAATTGAAATAGAAAAATACTTGGTCATTTCCTGAAGTACAATATTCACATCTTGTATGAATTAACTTGCAAATACATGTATAAACTGTTGATTTGGTGATTGTTTTGATGGAAAAGATATATACTATGTTGATAAAAAAAAAGGCATAATGTTATATTTTGATTCAGTTCCTTTAAGAGTAAATGGTTTTGAAAGATATGTACATTACAGTGTAGTTGTTGTAGTTTAATATAAATGATATTATGATAAATAAGAAAGTTTTCTTTTCTGTTTTGACTTGTGCGCAAACTCTTGTGCTTAAAATCCTTAGACTGGTAAGAACTTCTCCTGCTTTATTTGCTTATTTTATTTTCGTATGATGAAGAATTCTATAACTAGCATGGGGTTCCCTTGTTCTGTTGGCTTCTTTCTCATTTAGTTCCCTAATAAATTCTTCAATTTATGAAAACTTTTCTGTTTCATTAACAGATCTATGATATATATGTTTAATAACTGGAGGCTAATTTCATTGCAAATTATTCAATCCCATGCTCTTATTTGTATCACTCTTCATATTTTAAATAGTTTTTGAGGCTGGGATATGCATTTTCATTATCCTTACTGATTAGTTTGCAAGAATTTATTCAGGATAGTTGTTTCGAGAAGGCGGGATATCATAATAATTGTGAACACCCCTCCTCGACATACTAGCACAATATTTTTATCATTTGGGTATACCATAGAGCTGATGTGATTGTTTAAAAGAGTGGGTTATGTATTCACATGCATGAAACATGAAAAGTTTTTAAAAAAATAAAGGAAAAAAGGAAAAAAAAGGAAAGAAGATGAAAACCTAAAAGTCTTGATTCATGAAAATTAGAAAATCTATATAAGGAATTGTTGATCAGATCTTGAAAATCTTATTGCCTGCTAATTGGTTCTTTGAGATTAGGTATAAATTTATTTAGTAAGAAAGCACACACACACACACACTCACTCACACACACACACACACACACACACACACACTCACACACACACACACACACACATATATATATATATATATTCATTCAGATTGGTGATAAGCAATTTGCGAGCTATCTTGTTTGTTTGTTTTTCTTTACTGTCCATGTTTATATGGATTGAATGGAATTTGGGAAAGTTCATTTGAAGGGTTTAAAGTTGTACATCTTTTAATTAAACTATTCATTTGACTGATATTCGTGGAAGCATTGACGTGCATGTCCCCTAGATTCTATATAAGGCTGCATTTCAGTTCAGGATTTGAGGAATAATTTATATTTGTCCCAACTTACAGAAAACAGAAAGTGCTATTTTATAAAATAGNTATCTTTTAATTAAACTATTCATATGACTGATATTTGTGGAAGCATTGACGTGCATGTCCCCTAGCTTCTATATAAGGCTGCATTTCGGTTCAGGATTTGAGGAATAATTTATATTTGTCCCAACTTACAGAAAACAGAAAGTGCTATTTTATAAAATAGTATTTGTTAATATCTGGTTCTATTTAATAGCTTTAACATATTGAGCTTATTTACCTTAATCATGCATTACTGAATATAAAGATGATTGTTTGTGATGGCCTCTACCGTTAGCATCCATTATGAAATTGCTATAGAGAATATGCATACACTGAAATTTCTATTAACTCCAGGTGGCTCATGCTACATGTATTCTTTGAATCTAAATTTATTGAATTATCAATGTACCCTATCATCCCAAGTTCTTGGAAGATGAATTTTGCTCAAACAGGTTCGAAATTTTGATTTTGTGATTGACGTCTTGCAAGAGATAAAATAGGAAGGTTTACATACAGTACCAAGCAATTCTTATGCATTTATATGTCTGTCAATAAATCTATACATAAGTATTGAATGACATGCATAAAAAGAATTTAAGTCAAGTGCTAGAAATACAAATACATGGAAATTGAGTGATCTACATATGAATCTGCTTTTCAATTAAAATATTGCTGAGGCCTTTTGTTGGATCAATTATTAGAAATGTCACTTGCTGAATTCATTTAGAATGATTTTAATGATCATTATATTTTAGGTATTAAATAAATTACATGGACATTTACATGCTTACCACTCGAAATATTGTTATCCTGAAGTGTTTGTGCCTTATATCCAAAATGCTAGTCCACTGTTGAAGTTTTTCATGCTTACCTTTATTCGAGATAACTACTTACATACCACCCAATTCATATGTATTTACATATCTAGCATCTAAAGTTTACATTTTATATTCATAGAACCCAAACCTTACATATCACATCAGAAATAGCACATGTTCAGCTTCAGAAAGTGATATATACCTCTTTTATACACAGGTAAGGTTCTATGAAAAAAAAAGAATGAAGTTTAGGTGTCAAATATGTAAATATATAGGAATTTAGTGGTATGTATGTAAGTTTTCATTTCTTTGGTTTTCTTTGAGTTCTAAGTTTCAATGTGCTGTGTTCCTCACGTCAAAACATAACAGGTATTTAAATTTTTTTTGGGGGAAAGGCGGCTACTGGATTCTGTTTTTATCAATTTAGCATCTAAATACATGTATTTATATTTCCACTTGATTCTCACGCAAAGCATATTAAATTTTAATGACTCTTTATGTTGTAAACAAATATGCACATCTAAATACATGTGTGTATTTGTTTAAATACAAATTTACAGCAATACACAATTTAATTTTCACCGGAATTGGGAAAGGAATTGCTGTTTAGAGAATTTGATCGATGGCCTTTTAAGTTTTGCATGTAAAATATTGAGGCTTTGAAGAATATGGACTGTTTCATTTCTGATTTTTTTACATAGGTTCTAAATATGTGCTTTTGTTTTTTTATATAATCATCCCCTTACAAACATTTTATCTATGAATGTAATGCGGCCCTCTTGAACTCTTGGTTGAATCTCAGGTATATAAATTGAGCAATAAGTTTTTTTCATTTTCAATGATAGGGCCAATAATATATACATATATTATTGATTTATTCTGTCTTAAGGCAAGTAGATGATTTAAGAATGAAACATTCTTTTTATGATAAATGTATGAGGACTTGAAGTAATTATAGACTCCGGGCTTGAATGAACAATTCAAATGAGTTGCTAATGCTTGCATTTGAACTATGCATATACATTGAAGTTGTACTGAGAGTCTCCCTTAAATGAATGTCCGTTAATATCTTGATGTTTATATTTCATAATTTAATTCATGGCTTATGGGAACATGTAAGAATGCAGAGAAAACTACTAGTACACTTTCTGTTTAGTTTATACATCATCGAATTTTTGCACAATTTTAGTAATCTGTTATCAGAAATTTTGTTATTTACACATATGGCACCTAAACTACAATGAAAAAATGCAGTTTCTTTAATCATTATGTATTTATCCTTGTTAAGCTAAGTCTCAAATGAAAACCTGATTTATGGAGCATATACACACATGCTTCCCAAACTCTATGCTTTAATTTCAAAGGGTGAATGATCTGTGTTGGAATATCATGTTGGCTTATAAGTTGGAAAATACGAGGGTTTAAGGGAATGATGTATATCACTATCACTATACTCATGCTTATATAGCTGAAACTTTTAAACCAATATTTGATTTGTAGTTGCTCGTTTCATTACTTTAGGTTGTTGGTGGCTTTAAACCCAATTTTGAATGACTTGTGAACCATAGCCTCATAGTGTTGGTTACTGAAAATCTAGAAATCATAATGCTACAAAAGCACCACATACATGAACATTATATACATGTGACACATGGTTGAGGATTCTTACATTTGATATGTTCACTTGCCAGTTAGTTGATTGAGATCGAAGTTGCCCAACGTTAGAGTGTCTTGCTGGTAGCTCCTACTCAATATTGCCATATAGACTTCGATGCCTCAGTTGCCTGTGAGATTATGATGGATGAGAAGTCTAAAACTGAGCTCATCCTCAACTTAAAATCTTATACCCCATTCTGATTTTCCATATATCTTATCACTTAACCTTTTTTATGAAAACATACATGTATAAAGTCTTTTTCATATTTAAATTGCAACTATTTTTTGAACTTTTTATATACACTTGTGCTATTTAATTGCACTTCTTTTAATGTTCATCAGAGGAGGTAGAGACAGACTGACCCTTTTTCTTCTTTACTGCACTTTGTTGCCATATTTTGCTACACATACAATATTATTTTCTTGTTATTTACTGCGTTTCTGATATGTTTATAAAGAACCTAAGGATAGTGAACATAAGCCACATGTTTAGGATAAATCTTCTATAGCACATGACCAACATGCACCTTTGACAAAAATATAATTTCAACAACTTCTCGAAAATTCCACAACAAAACAATTTCAAAACTATAAAAATGTTTTATACTTTAATAAACTAATTTTTTTTATAATAACATGATAATAATTTACCTTTTAGATTTACGAGAATCCTTTGGATGAGGTAACATACGGTTGCTTACAATAATTCTTTGGTCTAAATAAGTCTAATAACTTGTTTGGACTAAGTAAATCCAAAAATTAATAGAGATGCCGGGACGTCAAAATCGTGAGATCTTGACCGTTGTCGCCTAACATAAGTAAAATTACCTCTACTTTCTTCAATTATTTTCAGCAACAATAAACACCAATTCAAAACACATTGCACTAGATCACACCAAAAAACAATAACAAGATCTTGAAATAGATCGTTCGAGACATATTTTCTTTTCCTTCTCTTATTTTCTCGGAACGAGGTGACCACGCGATCAAGCAACAGTGAACACTTAAGCAGCGGTCAAGACCACAACAGAAGCGAAGGATGATCCTCAACTAGTTTTTCATAGAATTAAACAACATACACTCTTAGGACTTTGAGATTGTTCGTTCACACGACATAAATTCTCACACTATCTTTTAGGCCTTCGTACGATCGTATGTCGTACGATATAAGCCCTAAACTCTTTTAGGATTCCGAGGTTGTCGTTCGGTATGATGTAAACTCTCATATCTTCTTGGACTATTTGCATATGTCATGAAGATGTAAGTCTAAAGTGTCTAAATAATTTACAGGACCGAAACATTATATAATTTCCTTTTGAAGACATAAAGCCAACCATAGACTAGTTTAAGATGCCATTGAAGGTTCTTCAGTATCTTTGACTTCTACTATTCACTTCTTTGAATTTCGAAAATAACTATTTCACATTGAGTCTTTTTCTTTGACTCTCCTACAAGCAATCGTGAAAGCCTAATTGTTGAATTCTTGAATACGAAACCTCTGATATTAATTGAGAGTTTTCTTAGATAATTTCAGTTTCCTAAGATGTAATTAACTATATGAGCTAGCCTCTATAGAAAAATTAGTAACCTAGAAAATCTAAACCCTATCTAATTTTATATTAGATTGGGAAATTGTCTGTCATAAATTTTACAGACCAAAATATAGTCATAAACTTCTTAATTTAAATAGTTAAACCTGCTGACAAGTGATACGTTCATCTTTCAAGATGATATATCATTTGTGGTATTGTGCTTAACTTTCTAAACTATTAAATATATAAGATCTATCCGGTCTTATTGTTTTCCAAAATAAAAAAGTACCGTTTTTAAAATCAAAATTACATTACATATTAAATTTAAAATTTAAACTTTTATTTTTCAAAAAAATTTGGCTGACATCCTATTTTATATTGAATATTCAATTCTTAATGACTAGTCTTAATTGAAAGTGCTCTCTCGTTGTTGGGAGGGGTAATTAACCATAGGGGCTTGCACCTATTAGAAACCTCAAACCCAGATCAAAATAGTCCTTGCAAAATGAGGACGAAATCTTTGGCAATGTCTTATCTGCTATTCAATCTGTCTTTTGAAAATTTGATCCTCCAAAACTCTCTCAAAATAAAATTAATATATAATGCAGGGAGTTTTTTGGGGAGCGGCCGCGAATTTCGTAGCCCGCAAAAAAACAGTAAATAGAAAGATTCAAGGGGGTATGCTGAAATGTGAATGAAGATACATTCATACGATGTAAGATTCATTATGTATAGTAAATAGATTAAGGCAACAACTTCATTTGAGATATCATTCATTTTGTACGGTGAAGAGACTAAAGCAGCACACTGAAGTATGACATTTTTTAGTGTAAGATCAATAGAAATAATGACGTGAAACAAAAGAAAAAAATTGGTTGTCACAATTGTCAATGGACTGCACATATGCTGCAGTGATAAATTTATAGGATAAAAAATAAAAAAAATAGCAATGTAAATTGATGGAGTGACTGTTTTACATTGTTAATAATAGATATTGTATGCTAAAAGAGTTTCTTTTTAAACTTGAGAGAGAATTTTATACTTGTTTTTGCTTTGACCATCCGAGCCTGTGTTATAGAGAGGATTTTTTGCTTCAAAATTTTTAAAAGCCAAAAAATTACAAGACCTTGCGCAGATATAAGGATCCACTGGCTAGCTGTGAATATTCTATAAGGTAGTTATTCACCCCTGAAAAATTGATGGGATGCCAGTATAATTTTCTGATAAGGTAATTATACTAAAAATGATGACATTGAGATACAATGTTAGTGGCTACGCACACTAAAAGTGAAAATTCCTTAGTGCCGGGTGTCGGAGATTGACAACATCTTTCATCAATATCAAAGCGAACAATATGTCATTGGTTAGCTCAACGCTAACTGAAGTTTGTTGTTAGCAAAATCAACATACTTAATTCAGTATAGCATTAGTTAAATCACTTACAATCCATTATCCAATGAATAACCCATTTTAATTTTATGAATTGAATGAAGATGGCATGAATAGGGCACTAGCTTATTTTTTTATGCACAAATGAGGTGAAGGACAAAGCAATCTCTCAAAGGGCATGATAATAACGTTGTTGCAATCTGTGGACACCAACAGAAAAAAATGATACTTCAAAATGTTCTTAAGAAATGATGCCATGCTGCTATCAATATTCAGTATCTAACTTTCTATTTAATATGATTTGCTTATTTGAGTCATGATGAACATTAGAATGCACATTCTAATCTTTTCTAATTCCATTTGGCATTTTATTGTTCATGTTCATGGTTCTTTGTTTTTCTTGATTCCACTTCTAACTTTTTATCATTTTACAAGATTGATTCACCTAAATTTTAATTCAGTGCCTAAACTTCCTTATTATTTTACCAATTTGGCCATGAAATAAATCTCATAAATTCTGTACTATGTTAGTCTCAAAATGCATGGAATATGTTTTAAAGTAGCTGTTCCAAATGATCATAAAAGTCGCTCGAGGGACTTCAACTATTTGTTGAAGTTAATAAAAGTTTTACTGGTATATTTTGGTTTCTGAATTTCGTCATCTTCTGTATTGTTGAAGTCTGGTTAAAAGTGAATTCTTTTTTCTGGAAATATACGAAGGGATTCATTTCTGTTTATTGTTTGCTCAAGGCAATTCACACGGCCCTTGCTTTCTATTTCTTCACTCTAACGCATAGGAACTACTGCCGCTTTTTCCATTGTCCTTTTTTTTTCAGTATTTGATGACGTGTAAAGTTTTTCAGTGCATCTTAATATTTCTTGTTGCAGGGAGTGTCCTAAGGAAACTGTGGAGGCTGTGGCAACTCTGATTTTCGCTGCTGCTAGATTCTCAGACTTGCCTGAATTAGCTAACCTCAGGCACGGGTTTATAGAGCGATATAGAACTACCATGGAGTTATATACGAATAGAGAGGTACAAAGTATAATTTTTATGGATTTTGCTTGTCGCCTCGCCCTAGAACAGCTTCACATGTTATTTTTTTCTACAGTTTGTTGAGAAGCTGCAGAAGAAGTCTTTTCTGCAGAACGAGAAATTGCGGTTAATGAAAGATATTGGCAAGGNGTTTTGATGATAGGAATAGAGAGGGAACAATACAAGCTAACTTTAATAAGAAGGAAATACCACTTGCCAAGCTTCTTATGTCCCGATATAGAGGTAGAGTAGACCCAAATAAGTTTATTGAAGGTAAGATGCATGTGGGGAACGGCTAAGTAGTCGGGAGTATTAAATGATTTCATTAAAGAATNTCAAACTTAAATTCAAAGCTCCGTTAAATTTATTTCGTCGCTTTCTTCCCGTGTTCTTCCCGTGTTCGTCTAATGGAGACGTAAATCAGGATTTAATAAATCCGAATAGGAGTCAGATTTAAAGGATTTATTTCACCATAGATGATCTTCATCTTTGTGAAAGCTCCGTGAAAGGTTTATCGGATTTGATAAATCCTATTTAATGCTAATCCTAGTTGCAGCCAAATACTGCCTTAATAAATCCTGTAAATCCGGTAAGTCTGGGATTTAAGACAAAACTGAGAGAAATTGAGATTAAAATCCCACTTAAATTCATTACCAGACAGCTCCTTAATGTACACTGATCACACAGTAAGAGCTAGATTGTTTGGAAAGATCTACTTTGCATGTTAATGATGCTCCCGTCAATTCTGTGGCACTCAATTTCATTTTCTGCTCATCTATTTGTCAGTCAGTTCCTATTTTATTTCCTTCATGACTTTTCAGGATCTTCCAACGATACATTTTCCTCTCACCAATAAAAATTATATAGAGTCCCATATAACAGATGAAAAGGGAGAAGTACCAGGTAGAAAGAATGAGGGAGTCAATGGAAGAAAGACAGTACTTGAAAAAACAGATGGGGGAAGAGAATTGACAGATAGGAGGAATGAAGTATTCAATGGAAGAAATCCAGTACTCGAAAAAGCAGAAGGCATCCCTTATCCAGCTAGTGACGTGCAGAATCAGCAAATAGAATTTGAGAAGCTCGAGCCGGTGAACAACAACGATGAACAAAAGACTATACAAATGAAAGGAGATGAGCACCATTCCAGAAATGCTGTGCAGAAGCATCAAGTACAAACTGAGCGTAGATATATTCCTACCATTCCCAAATATGCTAAATCTCATCCACATGATTCTACTGAAAATTTTAAAAATTTAGCTGCTGATGGGTCCAAGAATGTCGCGCTGCATCATTTTAGTAAGAGGCCTCCTCCTTATGTTATAACCATAGGTAATCAGAATGGAAACCCTCACAAGAGATCAGAAGTTCACGAGGGGCCTGACTTGGTTGGTATTGAGAGGCGTGGTACCAATTCTTATCATGATAAAGGTATAAATACGTTTCTTGCAGACACTAAATTTACAGAGGATTTTAACGGAACCAATTCTTATCATGATGGTTTTCTCCATTCTGCAGCAGAGGAGGTTGTTAAGGAGATGAAACATAATGGTCAACAGAGGCAGCCTAATGCAGTAATGAAGCCTGAAAGCAAAAGAGCATCCAATCTTAAACCTCCTTATGTCAAGCCCAAGGTAAAAAATCCATCGGAAAATGGTCATTTGAAGCCTACAAGCTATGAAATGCATAGCAGAAGCGACAATGGAGATTATCATAAGAATACAGCTTTTTCTGTCAGGAGGAAGCACCTGCAGCAGGGAACTGCTCATGCACGCTCTACTGGTGAAGCAGATCTTGATGATGTTATAGACGGCGCAGTCTACCATTCCCATCACAACCATCGAACATACATTGAGCAAGCAATACATCAAAGGAGGAGCGCCAATACTTCCTATGATGGGGGCTGCGGCGACGAGGAAGAGAAAGGGGACAAGCCCTTGCAGCATTACAGTAAGAAAGGCGAGTCAGGGAAGGCTAGAACAGGTACAAGTGAACCTCAAAAACAATCCATCTTTGATTCTTCAAGAGTTGCAGAGAAAATTATGAAGGATGAGCAATACTTCAAGCTCTCAGGGCATACTCCAGCTAGAACTGCTTCCCTGCCCTCAACAGAGACTCATGTTGGAAGGCATGCACGATCAGGGTCGATGCAACCAGATCTATTGAGCCCGAATGGTGATCGGGTGCATCCAAGGTTGCCAGATTATGATGACCTGGCTGCCCGGGTTGCGGCGTTGAGGAAGTCATGATGACCATGGTTAACCATCTGCTCCCCTCTTCCGGCTTGAGGGGACTCCTTTTCACTACTAGGATTGTTTATTTTCAGTTTTCCTAATGTAAATCAAACATAAAAGTTTAGGCCCCATTTGGTATTATATTTATTTTTCTTTGTATTTTTATCTTTGAAAACATGATTGGTTATTATAATTCATATGTATTTTTATTTTTTATGTTTAAAAATACTCAAATATACTTTGAATGTTTTAAATAATAATTACTCTCATCAAACATATTTTAATTCAAATTTAAATATAAATAAGAAAAAAAGAAAAAAAGAAAACAGAAAATAAAAATGATCCTTAATGGGGCCTTTATTAATTTTGTTCAATTTGTTCTTTGTTTTAGATTTTAGCTGAACTTCTCATTTATGATCTGATCTCAGGTTGAACTGCAAATATTATGAGAGTAATATGAATTAAATTTAAAAACTTAAAGTTTTTGGTATTTCGTTTAAAATATAATTACAAAATGTTTGTGTATGGATTCAGAATTATATAGTTTACACTTATTAAATAAAAAAACAATTAATTACAAGAATATTTTCTTGTAATTAAATTATATAACTAAATTCTAATAAATTATTTCGTTTAAATAAATAGATAAAAAACTTCAATAAATTATAAAATTTGTTGATATAAAATTATAATACATTTTTATTAAATGCATAATTAAATATTACAAAGTTAATTATTTATTTAATTAATTTATCTCATCTAATATAAATGATTATCAAATTTATTGTGCAGCAATTATTTAATAAATTATTTGTTGAATAATAAATAAATTTATTCACGAACATTTTTTTTTATAAATTTAACAGTCAAATCTGTAACTCCCATAAAAAATAATATTAATATAAATTTATGTAAATAAAATCTTATGTTTTTATGTATAAAAAATTATACATTTAAATAGAAAATTATATATA
>JXCR01102289.1:63160-74596 GCA_002079205.1 Phalaenopsis hybrid cultivar
TTTCATCATGTTTGTGTCCTTAATGAGTAAGTTATTGTTATTTGCTTCATCAGTGGTCATAAGATCTGATTATTATCTTCACCTGCTTGAACTATGTTGATGGTTAGTAGAATTTTGTTCAGACGATAATAGGACCAATCACTCCTCATGTTGATGAAAATGAAATGTTTATTTTTTTAATTTCAGCTAAAAATTCTTAGGATTGCTTGTTATTTAATCAAGGATTTAGGATATTAAAATTTTTTTATCAAGCTTGCATATATTTTAACATGCATAATTATTTCATGAAATATTATGACATTTAAGAATTGGCTTTATTGAATAAGAGAAGTGTACCCATTTTCTTTGTTGTAGGTTTAGCCTTTAAGATGAAGCTAGCTTTTAATCATACAAATTTCCCTAGTTTTTCTAGTGAGCTTTTCTTCCATTATGCGGTATTTTTTTAATTTTAACGTCAAACTTTCTATAAAAGCCCATTTCCATCCAGTCTTTCTTAATTTGCAGGACAGATGCATAGACATTAATTAGAAGCAATGGAATAGTAATTCTTTCGAGCCTCCTTTCAATTTAGCCGTGAATCTAATTCAAATTGCTTTGACATGGATCGACCATTTCACCAAAGTAATTTGTTCCTAAATTCTGTGGAGACCTCTACTTTTGCAGATTATGTATTATCTCCAAATGAAGCAAAGATGGATTTTATGGCTATGACCCCTCAAGAAACTGACGTTTTGAGTATCTGGAATTCAGGGGACCATAATACTAACCCATTTGTTGCGATTCAGAAAAATCACGATGAGACTGAAAGGGTTCATGGAAGAAATATTTCTCTTTCAATAAATTCTGGTAGCAGCCCAAGGATGGAAGAAATGTATTGTGATAGAACTAACATACTGGAAAATTTGGACTTGAACCTTAATAATACTCCAGTTGATGACGGGCAGTTGTTCACCCAAAGTTTGAATCCAATTCATAAGAGTCCAGAGCACAACAACGTGCCAGCAGGCCCTCATGGCGACGATGTGGAGACATCATTGTGTGCTTCTGTGCCGGATTTGTTTGAACCCGAGCGTGTTCTTTATCCAAATTCTATAGTGAATTCATCTAGCTGTGTTGTAAAAGGCTCAGAACGTCACGATAGAGCGAGAAAGTCAGTTGATGTTCGGCGCACACCTTTGAAGAGGAAGAACATGGAAGAACTTATTGGAGAATCTTCATCTAATCATAATAATGCTGGAGACTTGAGCATTCCAAGCTCATCAAGGCATCTGCCTGTTGGAAGCTTTTCAGGAGGAAATCAGAGTCCAAGTTTCAGCTCTATGCATTTAGGAGTTTCTTTTGAATGCTACCCTTCTTCTAGTTCACAAAGAAATTTACCAGCAAAATTTAATCTTGACTGCCAGAATGATGTCTCCTCTTCTCGGTCGCTTTCTGCTACGAGTGGTAGCAATCTATTTAGTTCTTTGTCGCCTGGTGAACCATCTTCTGCGCAAAGTCCTATATTTCACCTGGCAGAGCAGAGCCAGCCTTACATGCTCTCTGTTCCTGGTTTGCCTCATCATGTTCACCATTCTCATGCCAATTCAGGCATTGGTAGCTCATCAAGCATTGGCAGCTCATTGGTGCCAGCCTTTATACAACGGAGAATGAGACTATTTGGTTCTCAAGAGGAAGCAAACGTGAGCAGCTTGCCTAGAAATGGCATCAATCAACTATTACAGGATCCACGAAACTGTAATCCATCTAATTCTAACTTGAGTATGTCAGGGAATGGAGTTAGCATGAGTTCAGGTATCATTCCATCACCAGCATCTATCAGTGAACTGAGTGAAACAGTTCTTGTTCAGTACCCCAGAAATTTAAGTGAGGTTGTACATAGCTCTTTGTTTTCTTCTATTGGATCTGAATCTGTACATCAAAATAGTAGTTTATATTCGCAGCATTCTAGTTCTGCTTTTGCCCAGGAGCTTGGTCAGTCTTCTGAAGCTGTTTGCCAAGGTGATTCCCCATTACATCCAAGGACTGCAGTTTTAACAGAGAGGCAGCGTGGTTTTTCGGCATTACCATTGCATGATAGGAGCCGAGATGGGAGAACTAGGATGCTATCTGAGGTGTGCTGAAAATACTTTTAGATTTTTTGTTTAATTTCAAAGTTTATAGTAGGATTGGCATAAAACGGTAGATTTCTTAATATTGATGAGGAAATTATTTTTTTTTTTAAATCTGGATTTTGGTGTTCCAAACCTGATCTCTCTTGTGAAATTCAAAAATTCAATATTGAATTTGTTGTTTTGTTGTTACAACTATCTTGTGAAATTCAAAATTTCGATATTGAATTTGATGTTTTGTTTTGACGACTATGCTCTATGTGGATGGATATAGATTTCTTAATTTCACTGAATGCAAATAATATTTATTGTTGAGCATCACTTTTCTATGAAAATCAAACCTTTAAATCATTGCCCCATTTTTTTTTTCACTTCTGTTGGAAACATCAATAAAAGGTTACCCAGGTTATATTTTCTATTAATAGATTGTTCGTTTATTTCTTATGGTGTATCCATGTTGCAGATCCGCAATGCTTTGGATCTTATTCGGACTAATTTGCATTTTGAGGTAATTATCATTGACAAAAAGTCAGAACCCTGAAATGTCTTTCTTAATCATTATTATCATGTATTAACTTTTGAGTATTGTTTGTTCAGTTGTTATGAATTGGTCATATGGCCGGTCCAAACAGCCTGAAAGCATCGCATGAATTAGCTAGAAATGACAGTTCAATTTGTGAACCATCGAATTGGACCCAATTTTGTGAAATCGCTCATTTCAACCTTTATGTCTTTCATCACCATTAATCATTGATTCAAGTGCTACAGACGAACCTAGCTTATTGAGCTTAAAATATAATATTTTAATTTTAAAGGTCTTTTTAAAATATTTTAAAAAATATTAATCGTGATGAAAAATTTTGGCCAACATGCAAATTGATTAACTAGTATGCTGATAGGAACTTTTGCAGAAATTAGGTCAAAACAAAATATTTTTCTTCATCGGCACAAAATAACACAACTCATATACATAAAAGATAAACACCTACTATTTCTCCCAAACCTTAACCCTAAGATACAAGACAACAATCACACATATCTACCCTAAACATTTTAGCCCTTTTTATACCTTACAATAATAATTAACAAATGAGCAAATTATCCCTTTTAGTTTTACGCCTCACATAAGTCCTTAAACTGTTTTGACTGGCTCGACGTCGACTTAGTGGAGCATGAGGTGGACGATGTCGTAAGCATCACTCAAACATTACTCCCCTCCAAAAAAATAGATTTCTTTTCATCGAGGAAGAGACAAAATTGGTGTTGGATTAAGTCGTATGGCTTTCACGTGGCGTCACAATTTGACGATCCTTTTCATTTAACTAGAAATTCTTAGTGACTCTTATGAGTTCAAAATACAGTTTTGTGCACATTCGTCGGCTGCAGCATAATCTATTGGTATCCTGACTTAAAGCAAACCTTGGAGAATACTGCAATCACAAACAACTTATCTAGTAGCTCATCAATCATCGAGATGATAAATTTGTCATGTATCATTTCTTTATTCATTGCTAGGTAATCCACACAGAAACAAAAACTCCCACCCTTCTTCTTCACTAGCAAGACCGGGCTAGAGAAGGGGTTCACACAAAGCTATATGATTCCGACCTCCAACGTCTCTCTGCTCAATCTTTTGATGTTGGCTTCCCAACTAGCTCGAATCTTGACTGTATCGTGAGGTTCTGTCGGGAGCGATCTCGTTATTGGCTTCCCAGAAAATCATGACTATATCATGAGGTTCGGTCATGAAGGATCCCGTTGTTGGTTTCCTAGAGAAATTGCAACTAGGGCACATCACAATTGTGATGTTGGCTTCCCAACTAGCCCGAATTGTGTTTGTATCACGAGGCTTGGTCACGAATGGAACTGTACGCCATGTTCCCGTCGTTGGCTTCCCGTAAATTTCGAATGCACTGATACGAATTTGATTGGAACTTCTGTAAAAATTAGAACAAAACAAAATAATTTTCTTCACCAACACGGAAAACACAATAATCTTGGTGTTAATAAAGTTATTAAAGATTATTAATATTTTTTATTAAGTTTAATTAAACTTAATTAATATTAAGTAGAAATTCTACGCCAAACTAGATTTTCGATACTCGCTTCTGCTTGTTTCTCATCTAAAACTGTTCGCACGAGATTTTTCTCTCACTGAAGTAAAAAGTTGCACTAAATGGTTTTAATATAATGACATTTGTGTGATATGTGAGTGTTATATGCTTGCATATAAATGAGGAACATTTATGTGATTAACATAAATTTGAGTGATTATAAATTTCGCACTTACACTTAAAGATAATTTCTAAAAACTTTAATGTGTTGCCTCAAAAGAATTGGAGATCGTCTCGTGTGTCAATATTCATGCAAAATATATAGTTTTGGTATGATGAAATATGTGCACAACTTCAAAATTATAAACCTGCATGCACTTCACCAAATTGAATACTCGTTTAAAGTTGAATGGTTCGATAATGTTGTGTGGGTTAAGGTTAAATGTGTCATCATAGAATTATTTCTCTTATAAGCATGCAAAATTTTTTAAGAAAATTTATGATTTTTTTAAAGTTAAAATCCCTCATGTTTTTTTAAAAAAAATTAAATTCAAGATAATCCAATCATGTAGGCTCTCCTTATCCTTAGGGTAGGATTATAAGTCCTACCCAACTAATCCGTTCTCCTCCTCCTGAGGACCAGAGTTGATAAGCTTAGTATGTTTCAATAATGTTCAAATCACATATATAAGAAAATGTTAAGTCTATATCACCTAGTATGATCATCCTCCTCAAAAGAATTGATGCTGACACGACTAATATTTTATAGTTATTCATGTGTCAATTTTAAAATGAATTTCAAACATAAATGTTTTCACTACTCAAATTTCTCGATGATGGTCGTGTTGACTGAAGATTTCAACTGGATGGGTCAAATTTTTAAATTAAAAATTTTAAAGTAATCAACCAAAACATTTAAAATAAAATTGATCACTTAAAAGACTTGAAGCAAAATTCATCTACCCTCCGCAACTTTTTATCGAGGGTGAGAAACTTTTGATTGAATAATTCACAAAGAGCGAATGTCTTATCGAGTGTATCATTATATTCACACTAACAATAATCTCACACCTGTAAGGACGTAGTTCGTGTCCTCTGTCCACGTGATTTGACCCAAATGCTCTACAGAAAGGAGCAGTTACAACCAAAGCCCTTTAACTGATTGCCAAATGACATTGTTATATTACGTTCATGATCGCAACTCATATGTTTTCCAATGACTATTTACTCTTTCAGTTGTGAATCATAAATGTATAATTGATTAATATAAAACCATTTGTTTGCTAAGATCGAATTAAATTTATCCCATTAGACAATCATCCACACCCCGAGTCTACAAGAGTCCCTTGGATGACACAATATATGATTATTGACAAGTATCATTCAATCAGGTTGGGTTGACAATCTTCTTTGATTAAGTAGATCATAGACCACAACGATTGAGATGATGAAACCATGATATCTTGATCGGATTCATCATCATTTAAGCTATAAAAAATTGGGTATATACTTGATCTGAATTTGATCCCTAATATATTTCGAAGGGACGACAACTATTTATTTGCTACTATTGTCGAGCCACATTATCCTGTCCCAAAATATTGTAAGAATGTAAAATAAGATTTGCGCTTGCAGTGTAGCACTATTCATCTACAGCTTGGAAATTTATAATACTGCTCTTTTTTCTTATCACTTCTCATGCATGAATATATGTCATGAAATTGCATCTTTTTTGTTACGTGTTGTATCAATCACCTTTACGAGCCACCTTGATGTGAAGATGAATGAGAAAACTCATTATTAACTTCGATTATTTGATGTTTAAAGATGCATTTGTCTATCTATTGTACTACATTGTTAATTTTCTCTTACAAGCATCTTTATTTATGATGAAGAATTTATCACATAGCCTATTTCATGATTATTTAAAGCACAATTTATCCCTGATCAGTATACAAAAAATCTATGAGAAGATTTCTTTACATATTCTGTTATCAAATCTGTATCAGAACCCTATATCTTAACAAGTCCTGCATCAATCAGGACGTCTTCATTTTCAATCAGTCCGGGTTCAACGGGCACGATGACTTGAATGACAGGCACAGAGACATGCGGCTTGATGTTGACGACATGTCCTATGAGGTGAGTTTTTCATGCATTTGCTAATTTGTTTCTCAAACATGCAATTTAACTTTGATGTATTCCAGGAGCTATTGGCGCTCGAAGAGAGGATTGGTTATGTCAATACCGGACTTTGTGAGCAGACAATTTTGAAGTTCTTGAAGAAACGGAAATACTCGCCTTGTGAGTTGGAGGCAGCAGCTTCGGAGCAGGAGGAGCCCTGCTGTATCTGTCGGGTGAGCTTCTTTTCGATATTGGTTTTACTGTTCTTAAATTCAATCAGAAAAAAAACATCATAAAATGGAGTATCAATCGTTCTGATCAGCCTTAAATAATTTTTAGTTTTCCTCCATTGTGATCTGGAGTCAATCTAACCTTCTTCTGAAACTCGGCATTCAGGAAGATTACAAGGAAGGAGAGGCAATTGGCACACTGAACTGCAGGCATGATTTTCACACTGCTTGCATCAAACAATGGCTAATTATCAAGAACTTGTGCCCTATTTGTAAGACAACAGCTTTAGTGGAAGGTGGCCGCACAATCTCTGATGGGACAAAATGATTCAGCTTCAGTATTATTGATTTTTCACTTTTTCATATTTTAAACATTTCCGAGTAAAGTGCAAAAATAGTCCCCAACTATTTGTATGTGGCCTTTGGTCCCAAAGTTTATATCGGGGATGAAATAGTTTCCATGATGGAATATAAGAGTTCAATTTTAAAATAGTCAGGGATTATTTTTGCATTTTTATAAACCCACCCAGGGACTAAAACAGCCCCGTACAGATAGTCGGGGCCTATCTTGGCATTTTACTCGACATTTTTAGATGTACATATGTCCGAAATTAATTAACTTTGCTCCATTTGAACTGGAAGTTATTTGTTTTTGGACTCTCATCAATTGTGAATCTGGGTGGCTCAGAAATATGGAGATGATACTTGTTCTGCTATTAATTTATCATGAATTTATGATTATTATTAGTGGAAGTTGATCAGAGATTAGTCTTTTGCAGTTTTCCTTTTGTAAAGATGGTTGGTGTTCATTAGAAAAAAGATAAATTTAAATAAGAATATTTTGATTTAAAATTGATTATAATGATTGTGATGAGAATACTAAAAAAATTATTTATTTTTAAAATAAATTTGATGATTATAAAATTTATCAAAAAAATTTAAAAATTTGATATGTTGATCCTCACCCCTTTTCAATTTACAATGAAGAGGTTTGGTATAAGAACTTCAGTTAATGCACACTATCATACACCACAACAAATTTAGATAAATTACAATTGCACCTTCTGGTAGTAGCCAAATTACAAGACTTACAGGTTTACATGATTCTCAACAACAACAGTAAAAGCTGCATCCTGCTCAACATGGAGTTCTTTCGCCAGCAAATGCTTTCGTCGCTGAAGTGTCAACCAAACTAATCTGCTGTCGGTTTTGACGATCTTGTATTCGGCTTTCTTGTACATTCTCAGAGGTCCTGTATCTGTCACTCTGCAATGAAGGTATACTCTATGTTTTGTCTTCATTTTACATATGAGCTCCTCGCATGCCTTTAGTAGCTGAAAGCCAATTCCTCGCCTAATTGGTTACAACATGGGTTACTTTATCTATATTCTTTTGCATCTTGCCTAGAAGTATAATAAAACATGAAATAAAACAAACAAAACTGCAAGGTGCTATGAAACATGCATGTTTAGGCTCAATACATTCCACTTAAGTCCTATGTATTTGTGATTCCAATTCTTAATCCTCAAGATAGTAATTATAAGTACATGTTAAGATCATTGTTTACTTAAGACTTATAATTACTATCTTGAGGATTAAAAATTGGAATCATGCAAGAAGCTCCTAATTTACTTACATATGACATGAAACTGCAAAGTTAATGCGTTACAATCACCAGAGCAAGAAAATCATAAAATGAAGAACCAAGAGACATAAAATCAATAAGAATGAAGGCACAAAGGAGCTATAGATGTACCTCCGGAACTCCTTCTTGACTGCCATGTTACAAATGTAAGGGCAGTCCCTCGGCGGCAGGGGCGTCGGCGGCGCTGCATTAGCCCCAATGGTGTCAAAAGAAACCTCTGCCGTGCCGGCGAGCTCTGCCTCCTTCTCCCCTTCCCTATAGAACCCTAAGAGCATCACGGCGTGGGGGAGCAGAACTCGGCGGCCTAATACATACTGGCGCACCAGAAAAGCGAGAAGCGGGACGTACCGCGCCGCCATGCCCATGGACTCTACGAAGGATTCTGCTAGAAGCTGGACGGCGGGATCCACCTCCCCCTCCTCCATGGGGCGGATCTCGAGCCATCCGTCGCCGTGCCTTCCTTCTCTTATGTACTTGTCGAGTGTTTGGAGGCGGTAGAGACCGAGGTCGTCGAGGAAGACGCCCCCGCCGGAAGCGGAAGCGGCGATAGCGCCGGCGGTTGAGCGGACGGAGGAGAGAGAGAAGGAAGGGGAGTGGGAACGGTGAATTGAGACGGAAGATGAGGGAGAGGATGGTGTGGAGATGAGAATAGGGCGGAGGTAGGAGGAGTCGAGGGAGAGGAAGCTTGTAGGAGCGGCGGCCATGGTTGAGGAGTGAGGAAGGGGACAAAAGATTGAATTTTGAAGTGAATTTGTGGAGAAAAGGAAGATTTTGGGCGAGTAAACTGCACTCTTCTGGTTCTGCTTCTGGTTCGATTTATGTTTGAAGGAAAGTAAGGAATTAGATGCCGTTGAAGTGTTTTTCACAAATCAATTTTAGAATCGGTTCAGTGCTTTCTTTTTCGAGATTTGTGCTAATTAACTCTAAAGTTATTTTCATATTATTTAAATTTTGGGGCACTTATTGACAACATGGCCATTGATCTAAATTTTTTATGGGATAACTACATACAAACCATTCAAAACATTGATATTTACAAATTAATAACAGATGTGATGTTTTTGAACTACATAATTATATATTTATGTTTGTCATGATCAAATTATTGAGAAGTTAAAAATACATGAAAAATATAGGTTGAGATTTTACCATAAAATTTGATATTCGAGTAAGAAATTAAAAAAAAAATGGATCAAATACAATAACAGTTGATTTGTCAATAACAAGTTTCAGGTGATCTGCATGTAATTGCTCCAACATAATGCTGCTAAAATTTAATATTATATATTTACCATTTTAGAGAGGCAGAAACATATAAAATTTCTGTATGAAAAAAATACATTTTATTTTAAAAAATTAATTAGTAGTGATATTCTATGAAATTTAAAAACTTAAATTCCACATAAAGAAATATTTAAATTTAAGAGGCCTTTACATAGATACCAACCAATTCAAACTTTTTATATATCTACCATTTAAATTTTAATTTCTATATTTATATCGCACAAAATTTCCGTTTTACATTAAAAATACTAATATGTATTTAAATCTTCCTAAATTTAAATATTGATGCGCGGTAAATGCAAATACCCNATTTAATTTTTATATTTATATCGCACAAAATTTCCGTTTCACATTAAAAATACTAATATGTATTTAAATCTTCCTAAATTTAAATATTGATGCGCGGTAAATGCAAATACCCAGATTAAGTACTCCACAAGCGTTATTTAGGACTATAACCCTAACTGGGATCGCCAGCCCTAGCGCTGGAGCTCTCAGTCGTAGGGCGAAGCTGCTTGCCTGTGCAGTAAGGTGGCTTAATGGAGCCGAGAGTACGCCGCATGTGGCCGGCGGCGGTGGGGTGGCTATCTTTCTCTGCGTGAAGAGTTTCTTTTNGTCTTGCCTGTGCAGTAAGGTGGCTTAATCGAGCCGAGAGTACGCCGCATGTGGCCGGCGGCGGTGGGGTGGCTATCTTTCTCTGCGTGAAGAGTTTCTTTTCGAATAGTATGCTGAAGGTGACGGCGACCGAGCAGCAGTTGAATGAGGAATCTTAAGGAAAGAAGGCTCTTAGAGAATCTTGAGTATCTATCAGTAATATTTTATCTCTCCCCTTATTTCCGTTTTTTTTTCTCATTAGAACCATTATAACAGTTGACAATTATCCATGGATCTGTTGGCAGTTACTTCTTTATGAATTGTGATACGCAACTGTAGAAACAGGAGAAAAGAAACGGTTAAACGTGAAAAGAAAAGGGGAAGTGAGAGAAGAGAAACGTGAAGGAAGAATCAGAATGGGGGTAACTTCTTGAACTTCCATACAGCTCAATTGGCGTTTTTATAGGCCCAACAGCTATATAAACTCGAAACAAACTAAATGTAATACTAACGCTAGATTATTAAGTATAAGGTAAAATTACAACTAACATGAAATGTAAACTTAAATAAAGCCCTTCAGCCATCCTGGTTGCTGATATGTTTCAGTAGATTTTCACGGAAAAAAGGTAGCTAATTTTTCCGGCTGGCTCATATCAATTCTCCATCCTTTAAAATTGACCTTGTTCTCAAAGTCTTAATTTGTGTAGGAATTTATAAAATTTGAGTGCAAAACCCAAGAGCCGTCTTCTGGTTAAAGTCCTTCACACTGAACCAATGATTGTAGGAGTGGTTTTTTTATTTTTGTAATATGTAGAATTGTTGCAGGATTGCTAGTGTTTGGACGATCTCAAACGTTAATTGTAGGCAAAGAATCAAGATGACAAATTATTTTTATAATGAATTTAAAAATAAAACATGAAAAATTGGATGACTGTGTGTGGTTAGTGTATATCTNTTAAAATAAAACAAACAAAACTGCAAGGTGCTATGAAACATGCATGTTGAGGCTCAATACATTCCACTTAAGTCCTATTTATTTGTGATTCCAATTCTTAATCCTCAAGATAGTAATTATAAGTACATGTTAAGATCATTGTTTACTTAAGACTTATAATTACTATCTTGAGGATTAAAAATTGGAATCATGCAAGAAGCTCCTAATTTACTTACATATGACATGAAACTGCAAAGTTAATGCGTTACAATCACCAGAGCAAGAAAATCATAAAATGAAGAACCAAGAGACATAAAATCAATAAGAATGAAGGCACAAAGGAGCTATAGATGTACCTCCGGAACTCCTTCTTGACTGCCATGTTACAAATGTAAGGGCAGTCCCTCGGCGGCAGGGGCGTCGGCGGCGCTGCATTAGCCCCAATGGTGTCAAAAGAAACCTC
>JXCR01102295.1:0-25386 GCA_002079205.1 Phalaenopsis hybrid cultivar
TTTAGGTTTAATATAATTATAATTTAAGAATATTTTTATAAAAGAAAAATATTTAATATTTTAAAAAATAAAAAATTAATTTGTGTTTTATTCGTGCATCAAAACATAACAAAATTGGTATCATTTTTTAAGTAATTCTGACGTTTCGGACCCGCTGGCGCGGTCCGTTTCGCCTTCGGAGGTCATTTTGACAAATTCATCGATTTGCGTGCAAATTTTCTCGTGTCGGCAATATGGGTGTCTTTTCCTACTAAAATTTGTGTCCCGAACGCGTTGGTGCAGTCCATTTTGTAATCGGAGGTCGTCCAAAGAAATTCGCATTTTCACCCATCTTTTAGGTTCAATTTAAGTCTGATCTTGTGCAATTCAGTGTATTTTGTGCATTTTGTGTGTGTATGTGACGATAAAGTCGTGAGGTTTTCCTAGGGCTTGAAATCCTATTGGGAACTTCTCCCTGAGTCTTCACACAATAGCCCTTAACCGCTCGTACATAAAACGATGGTTTTGAGTCCATAAATGCTAGACATCACAGGAAAATAAGAAATGGCTGAAATTTCTAAAAATGGTGCGTCCCAATTCTAGTTTTCTAAGATGGTCAATATGAACTCCTAGAGCTAGATCCTAAGACCATAAGGAAAAAGAAATGACCTCAAAAATGAGGTCAACACCTCTGTGGCTCAGCAACGCACTCGCTACACCACGCACGAAGTTGACACATTTTGGCCCGATTGTCTGTGAACTCGCTCGGACGACTCCGGATGACGAAACGGACAACACATATGTGTCCGGGACGTCGACTTTAACTAGGGAGGACACCCATATCATTATGGTTTCGCGCGCGAGCAACTAGCACAGATATCGATGCACTTTTTTTTACGGTGCGCGGGCCCGGGCTCAACCTAGGTTTGATTCAGGCTGGACTCGGGCTGAGCACGGGCTAGGCACCAGCTCACCTGAATTTGAAATTCAAATTTCAAAATTCAAACGAATTATTTAAATCTTGTCTTAATTAAAATTATCCAGGTGTTGATTATTTTCAATTAATCCTCCCTGCATTTGGAAACCATCTATTTCCCCGCTAAATTGTTTGAGTAACGACTTTTGAACCCGCTTCAATTCTAAAAGGAAGGCGGGCCCTCTTCCTCCGCGGTCTGCTTGATTCGCTTCTCCCGAGCTCCTCTCTCCCGCTCTCCTTCTCCCTCTCTCGAGATTTCTCTGCTCGATTCCGCTCAACAGGAACAGACGAAGCATCCTTTGCTGCACTGAAGATTCTCGCCTCTCCCGCTCGTCTTCCCGAGCTCCTGCTCATCTTCCTTCGCTCGCCAAACCCCTGCCCGCTCGTTTCTCCTTCCTCTGCATCGGATACCATCCCCGGCTCGCTCCCTCTCTCTCGACTCCATTGAAATTCTCCCAGCATTCATTGTCTCCTCCCTACGACCAAAACCCTGCTTCCCGCTCGATGCCCTCGCCTGCCTCGCCTCCCCCTTGTGCGATCTCCTCTTTCTCGCGCCAAAGACCCCGCTCGAGACTCGCCTGCTCGCCTCCTCCCTGCACCGAAGAAACCCGCTCTCTGCTCGATCCCGCCTCCCACGCCGAATCGCCTGCTCGCGTCTTCCTTGCTCGAGAGAAACCCTCGCTCCTCTCTGCAAACTCCGAAGCCCTCGCCTCTTCCCTCTGCGCCAGAATCACTCGCCTGCCTCATCCTTGCCTCCTTCTCACGATCAACTCCTCTGCACCGACGCTCTCTCACACCAAACGACCCTAGCCGAAACTGCTGCAGCTTCTTTCCTTAAGGTAATGATTTCCTCTGTCTGGTATATAAAACTAACTGCCATATTTTTTTGTTATTTCTAAAAGTTTTTTTTTTGATCTGATTAAGATTGGGTGGTGTATTTATGGAATGGAACTGTGAGGTTTTCCGCTCTTTTTGATTGGGATGGAAATTTGGATGTTAGATATGTAGAATATAAGGATTGAGTGACATGCACGCAAATTTTCCATGTATTTATGCTGCTAATTGTTTAAGTAAATTAACAAAATTTTCATGAATTAAATCTTGAGATCAATCTGATTTTATTATTTACAGTGACTCTGTTTGAAATTATTTTATGTTGAGTACACCCTTTCATGCATATGTTTATGAAATTGATATTAAATTTTGGGTGTTAAGGATGTAAATGCACAGCACTTGCGTGAGGTGCATGCAAATGTGTCAAAGGATTAAGATTGTCATGTTGTGAAAGTAAACCTTGCTTGTGGTTAACACCAATCATTATGACCACCCAATTTATATGTATTTACATGCCTAACGCCTAAAGTTTACCTTTTTTTTTTATTATTACAAATGTACCACTCAATTGCCATGTATTCACATATCTAACACATTGGCGTCAATTCTTACATGCATACAATACAATGCTTATATTTTCTGCATGCCCAGAACTTAAACCTTACATCTACACCACCCAAATCCTTAATTTTACAAAATAAGTACCTCTATTTTTTTAACATGGACATCTTTTCATGCTTAGAATTCATTCAATTCTTTGGGACTGCTTTATTCACTGTTTTGGAGAGGGATTTGAGGAATTTTTTTTATTATTATTTTTTTTTTTGGGACCGTTTCGAGGAGTTTTGCTTTGTTGTTTGGAGAGTTAAAAGTACTGGAAAGTACTTGAAATTTGCTGGAAAGTATTCGAAAATTACTATGAGTGTTGTCCAAAGCTTTAAAGTGTTGTTTGGTGATGAAAAAGTATTGTTCGGTGATAAAAAAACTGTTGTAGGTACCTTACAAGCACTGCAAATTACTGTTTGGAAAACTTAAGTGTTGTAATATGCTGTTTAGGACTTTTTTGGACTGAGAAATGGCTATATAAGTACTGTTTGGAGTCGTCGATCGCTGCAGGAAGCTTGGAATTAATGTTTGGGTGCTTTAATTGAAGTTTAGGCTGTTGTAGGTAGCTTACAAGTGCTGTAAATTACTGTTTGGAGGTGTTAAAACTGCTGTGAGAGCTTTTGGGGTGTTGTGAGAGCTATTTGGTATTATTTGGAACATAATTAAGTGTTGTTTGAGGCATTTTGTTGGTTGATTCTGACATGGTTTTAACACCATTTGGGCACCATTTTGGCACTGTTTCGGAGCTGATTTTGAGAGTTTTGCCTACTGTTTTGGGGTTGAGTTTGATAACTCTATTTACCGTTTTGGGGTTGGATTTTGATAACTCTATTTATTGTTTTGGGTTTCACTTAATTATCATTTAAACGTCTTTTTTTAAGTCGATTCACTTGTTGTTTTTCCCCTTTCGGCTTTACTAATTTTGGAGGTGGGTCGGCCTCTTTCTTCTTTCGTTTTATTTATTTTTAAATAGTTAAGTCGAAAATGAGAATTTCTGATTTAATTACTTGGAAGACACTTAGAAATATTTGAGGATTAGTTGAAAAAACACTTAATTGAGGGTGAAATACCTTGAATCACTTTAAGCACAAGTTAAAACATAGGCTTTCTAGATTTTATGAGCACACCCTAGATGAGAGCCCATCCACCTAATTCTCAGCATAGGCTTCCTAGATGTTAGGAACACACCCTAGGTGAGTGTTCATCCACCTAATTTTTGAATGAATAATGAAACATGACACTTGAGTCTGATTCACAAACTGATTAAGACACTAGACATCATGATGCACTGAGGCGTAGTTCATGCTTCCTTAATAAAATCAATAGTGAAATTCCCGCAATGACTTAACCTACAGTGAAACCCAGTGCATTGGGATTTGAGCTTGGATATTACACTCAAATCCTTCTGGCAATTGGGGAAATTTGTTAATGCCGCATACGAATCATCGGACTAGGATAAGTCTAGGGTCTAAGTAGCGAGGGCGATGGCGACATTGTTTATGTGTGCTTAAACGAGGAATACGAAGTGAGATTATTAGAATAATATCTCCTACCTCATGGATCTTCAATAAGGGAGATGAAAGGTTCCATGATACTATTCGTCGATTCTTGGTGGGATCGTTGCCCCCGACACTCTTACTATACGATTTTACAAAATATTTACAAAAAACAAAAAATAAAAAATTTCTTTTGCATGTTAAAAAGAACTCTGCATAAAAAAGACTTGAACAACTTTTGCATGAAAACCTTTCTATGAATATTTATAAAGGTCAACGGCTAGTCACTTGGATTGAGGTTAAGGACTGTCTTCTATAGATTGTCGGGCTGGTAACTCTTGTTCAAGATCGTGAAGCACACAGTTCAGCTCTGAGCCCCTCACTTTTACTAATGTCTTACATCCAGTCCTGATCTTTCATATGTGGCTAAGGGTTTCTTTTGCTCGTGATTTTTACGACTCATTTTTCTGACTATTCGTGCTGGGTTTTCTCGCATTGTATTTTTCTTGCGAGTTTATTTAAGTCTGTCGCAATTCATACTACGCTCGCAATATTAATCACGCAACAGTAGCAGATGCCCAGGGCGCTTTTACAGTTTATCTACAAC
The DNA here is from genome assembly GCA_002079205.1 of Phalaenopsis hybrid cultivar. Taxonomy (NCBI): domain Eukaryota; kingdom Viridiplantae; phylum Streptophyta; class Magnoliopsida; order Asparagales; family Orchidaceae; genus Phalaenopsis; species Phalaenopsis hybrid cultivar. Next base: position 4,499 of record JXCR01102295.1, read on the forward strand.
ATTTTACTTTACTACATTTTATCTTTCAAATACTTTTTATTTAACTGCAATTTGATTATTCTGTTTGCAAAACCAAAACTGAAAACAAAACCGAAACAAAATAAAATCAAACATTGACACTGAAACCGTGAAACATAAATCACCCATCTCAAACACTTAAACCCTGGAGTCATCGCTACAACAGGAGTTTGGAGCAAACTTTGTGGGCAGCACGACGAGGAGCTTGGATCGAGCGACAAGAGGATCTTCTTCAGCATTATCTCTTCTTAGCATAATAACAACTCATAGGACTTCGAGGTAATCTGCCAAGCGCGACGTAAATCCTCACATCTTCTTTAGGCTTCTATACAACCATGTTGTGCAGCGTAAGTCCTAACTCGCCTTAGGTTCCGAGGTTGTCGTGTGGCACGACGTAAACCCTCTTATCTCTGCGGGTTATTTGCATAATCGAGTATTATATAAATGTAAATCCTAAATAATAAAATTGGTAGGATTGAATAATTAATAACATCATTTTCTAAAAATGCAGCCACACAGTAGGATAGTTTGGGAAGTCACTGAGGGTTCTCCTCAGGATCTGTGGCATCTCCTACCTTTTCTTTTCTTTTGACCCTTGAAAATAATTGTTCCTATTTGAATCACTCCCACTTGCATTTTTCACGTTCTACCGTGAAAACCTAAACTTTGAAATATTGAAAACTAGTACCTCTGATCATTATCGAGAGTTTTCTACAATGACTCCAGTCATTTGAGATGTAATTAACTATATGAGTTTGCCTCTATAGGGAACTTGGAACCCAGGTAAAATAAACCTTATTTAATCTTTGTATTAGATAGGAGAACTTGTCGGTCACACATAAAAGGTTCGCAGACCAAACGGGTGTCACAAATCTCTTAGATTTGCAGGATTGGGTCTATCGCCAAGGTCTACACTTATCTTTCGGGAGGGTGTAGTATTCGCGGTATCGGGCACGATTATGCAAACTATTGGACGAATGAGATCCATTTGGTCTCATTTTTCGAAAATTAAAATATACCACTTTCAAAACCTGAACTATATATCTATTTTATTAAATTAAATNTATACTACTTTCAAAACCCAAACTATATATCTCTTATATTAAATTAAATTTCAAAAATTATTTTCATATTTTCAAAATAATCAACCCTTTTATTTCTCTAGCAGTTCTAATTATCTTTCCCGAGTTCCGGTCCTGAAAAACAAAATTGGAAGGAGAGAAAAAAATGAAATAATCAGAATCCTTAGACAATTTCCTAACAGAAAGAAGATTATATGTAAGTTTTGGAATATGTAAGATAGATTTCAAAGAGTTTTTTTTCTAAAATTTTAATATTTCTTTTTCCTGCAATAGGTGAAAAACTGTCATCAGTAATTCTGATTTTTTTTTAACCGGAACATGGATAATATGAATCAAATAATTGAGAACAGTTTGTCATATGATTAGAGGCTCCTGAATCAATGTTCCAAGGAGTGGTACTTCCTAGAAAAGTCCAAGGATTACTACCTGTTTGTGCTATAGAACTGATAGCAGCATTAGATGATGAGCAAGATTTCAATAGTTTAAGAATATGACTTAATTGCTCTTTACTAAGTGGAGATGACTCAGCTTCATTAGGGTTTAGTGTAGGTGTGTTATATTCACCAGATCTTTTTCCCTTATCACCATTAGGTGGTTTACCATACAATTTTCAGCAATTTTCGCGAGTATGGCGTGGCTTTCCACTGTAGTCACAGTGCATGTTGTTTTTGTCTTCTGCACGCTGGTTTTGAGAAATTTTCCTGCTTACTTGAGCTTCAGGAATAGCCAGCGCTGATCCTTCCACGGACTCGGTTAAACCTGTAGTCTTCTTTCCCTACATCACATGCCTCTGACTCTCTTCTCTCCTTACCTCCGCAAAAATTTACCAATTGGAGGCAGGGGATTTCTACTAATTATTCGGTCATGGACCTCATCATATTCAACGTTTAGACCTGCAAGAAATTTGAAGATTTGACTAGTATCCACTATCTTCTTGTACTAGTTGTCGTCATAGTTTGATTTTCACTCATGATCTTTGAATAAGTCCAGGTCCTGCCAAATCCGCTTAAGAGAATTGAAATACTTTGTCACAGAATCCTCTCATTGGAAAATTTTTCAAGTCGTAGGGTCAACTCATAAACTTGTGATTGATTTTCAAGATCATAATACATTTCTGAAATATTGTCTCATAATTCGTTGGTTGTAGAGTAACACAGATAATTTGCACCTATCTCTTCAATCATGGAATTGACCAACCATGCATTAACATTGAATTTTCCGCTTCCCAAATGACATAAGTTATGTCTTTCACGTCAGGTTGTTTAGTATCACCTGTGATACAACCAATTTTTCATCTTTCTCGGAGATACATGCGAACAACTGTGACCATCGAAGAAAATTATCACCGTTTAGTCAGATTGTAGTGATCTGAATGGGATGGTTTTCATATGTATTTCTCTGAGGTTCGGATTGACATGACTGAAGAGGTTGGCTTGTCCTAGACGTGACTTCAGACATTTTAGAGATGAAGGATGGTGAATTTGCTCGAGCTCGAGATTCTCCCACCAAAGCAAAAGATTACCGCCTTCGCCCGCCGAAGCAAAGAAGATTACCGTCTTCGCCACCGAAAGGACTTTGAGATGCGGAATAGCTTTGTTAACCACGCGCGTGATCCTTGCCAGCGAGACGTGATCCTTTCTCAGTGGAAGATGCTACTGCGGGTTTCTACCTTCAAAGAATTACCGCCTTCGCGATACGGGAAGGAAAAACGTAACACGCACAGAGGATTACCACCTTCAAGATGAACTTCGAGATGCGGACGACGTGTAGTCGCCGTAAGTTACCGCCTTCAAAGAATTATCGCCTTCGCGAGACGCCACAGAGGATCGGACGCTCTGGTACCATGAAAAAACAGTGAAAAAATATAAGAGTGGCTTATTCTTATTGATGCAAAGAGAGGTATAAATACTCATTACAGGACTTAGTGGTAAGGAAAGCAATAAAAACATAATATAGTAGACAAGGAAAAAAATAATAACAAATATAAGAGGCAACTAATCTCTCTAATTAAGGAGAAAAATAAATAGAGATTCCTAAGATTCCTCATACAATTTATAACTCTTTAAATATAAAGTTGTAACAAATATGGAATATAATCATCATTATTTACGAGATATTTTAACAAGAACATATAATACCCCTGGCCATAATCAGCTGCTTGTGCAGTCACGTATTGTGTGTCAGAACCTTTAGATTGCTTCAATATTGATGACAGGTTGATGAACATCAGAACTTAGTTGATTGCTGGACTCATGTTGTTTGCTGTGATTATTGTTTTCGTTCTTATAGTGCAAAATTTTAATTGGTAGTGTATCTGCTAAGTCTTAGGTTTGTAACTTGTAGAAAAAACATTGCTTGAGAAATGACAGTGAATATTAAATTACACGCCAAATTGCATAGTTGTGTGATGTTCTATATTCCCATTTAAGTCACCTTCAATCACTTTATGTAAATTTTTTAAACTCGCTTTTGATCAAATTTGAAGAGCGTAAATATTGCTTATATTTATAATGTACTCATTGGCACTCATCTTAATAGCAATATTACTCCATCACTAACCCTATTCACTTCATTAAATTTTTATTTCAATTATACATTCATTACTATCTCAATCTCATCTCTATTGTAAATTTCCCAACTTATAATAACTTATAACCTTCAATTTTCCATTTATTTTGNGTTACTATCTCAATCTCATCTCTATTGTAAATTTCCTAACTTATAATAACTTATAACTTCAATTCTCCATTTATTTTGATATGAAAAAGTAATATTTATTCTTTTTTTGATCATTTTATTCACCCAGTCTCTTAGCCTCTCATTCAAAGTCTCCAAAATTCATTCTTCGAATCAAATGATANTGAAAAAGTAATATTTATTCTTTTTTTTATCATTTTATTCACCCAGTCTCTTAGCCTCTCATTCAAAGTCTCCAAAATTCATTCTTCGAATCAAATGATAGCGAAGATCAGTTAATTTAAACAAGAATTTCTTTTGCTTATAAATTTGCAATTTTTGTATTTGATGGAACCTGGGAGCCAAGGGCTCTACCCATTGAGGATGACCATGGATCTGATCTGGTTGCAAAAATCAGTTTTATCGTAAAAATTTTTAGAAAGTAGCAAGAAAACAATTTCCTAAACAAAACTGTGGTGGCAAGTTGAAACAAAAAACATGCAGCGAGCTGTCTCAAATTGATACGTGGAGTTTGTTTTAAGTGTAATACACTGTAACATTATCTGCTTGATTGTCCCNAGCTCTACCCATTGAGGATGACCATGGATCTGATCTGGTTGTAAAAAACAGTTTTATCGTAAAAATTTTTAGAAAGTAGCAAGAAAACAATTTACTAAACAAAACTGTGGTGGCAGGTTGAAACACAAAACATGCAGCAAGCTGTCTCAAATTGATACGTGGAGTTTGTTTTATGTGTTAACATTATCTGCTTGATTGTCCCAAAATGGGAACAATTCTGCATTTAGTTATCTCAGCTCTTTTCTTTGGACTCTAATTTTATTGATTTAATACTGAATCTTCTGATCATCTGATGCAACTTTTTGTCTCGTTCTTCAGGTTGCGAAGGTGCCCCATTTCTTCCACTGCTTTTCATACTAACAAACATGGCTTTCAACATTTCTTTGCTTAATCTAGTGAAAATGTCTTCTGCTCTGCTTTCATCACTTGCAGCCACTTTAGCAGGTCTCTCCCTTCCCCATTTACCTTCCGGGCATTGACATTACATCACACAATTCTTATATATTTACATGTCACTTTAATATTTACAGTCATAACACTCAAATCTTTAACATCACATAAAAAATATCACTTTACCAACTTTTTGAAAGTCAAATGCACCTTTTTCCAAATAGGATTATAGCACCAAGGTATTATAAATGTAAAAATTAGACTTTATGTTTTGGATATGTAATTTTCCCATTACCTTTTTACTCGAATGGGATTAACCATGCTGACATTATTGAGCATATGAAATTTTGCATTTACAGGTTTTGAGGAATTATGGTGTCTGAATTTGATTTTAATCTCTTACATGCAGTGCTACTTTCAATCTACATCCTCTCGCTTCCATTCCCTTACATGCCTGAAGGCACAAATTTGAATGCATATTTCGTCATCGGAACTGCGATTCTCGTGTTGGGTTTGACACTTTATAATCTTCCCAAACCAGACAACCAGCCCCATAAAAATGATTGAAGATTTCATTTATCCTCCTCAAATTCCTCCCAGCAATTGCAGGATGCCTTCATCTTTAGCTTTGAGCTGCTGGTTATGTTGGTTTATATTTTTAGAATGGCGAGTCCCAATGCCCAAGTCTCATTCATTTTGATTAGATGTAAATGTTAACTGTCAGAAAGCCTCATATTAGTTTGATTCTTTGCATGATGATAGGCTATTTTAGTCCCAGAGTCTATACAAGTATTAATTTAGTCCTAGACTCTTTTAATCTTCGCCGAGGACTATTCCAGCCTAATTTAAAGATTTGTGTTGAACTTGTAAATTTAGTGAAAATGTTATGAGTAGCAGGTCCCCATTTGTAAGATTTTGGGAGAAATATCTAATAATCCTTTTTATTAACTTTTTTTGTGTAATTCAGGAATGATTTAGTGTTATTATTGTGTAGGAGCTTCGGCTTGGTGCGCATCAGGCGTTATTCATGTGGATCTCATTGTAAAGGAGAACTTTTAAAAAGGAGCAACTAATATATGGTTTTTTGGGGGTGGAGCACGACCCAAAAAAAAATGCAGAAACGCCCCTCTTAGGGGCGTTTTCTATATAATATTTATTATAAAAATAAAATTTATAATGTATAATATTATATATTATTATTAAATATATTATATATAATATTATTATTAAAAATGAATTATAAATTTATATTATTTTAGTTATTTTTTAGATAATTTCAATTAATTAAAAAATATACATGAACATGATGAATAAACTAATAATAAATGAAATTCAAAAAAATTATTTTGCAATAAAATACCATCGTAACATAATGTACTGAGAATACAATTATCTTCTCCGCCGGTGTGGAATGGCTTCTAAACTCGTTGAATATTGTGAAGACAGTAGTGGTTGATCTCACACTGCACTTGCCTCTCCTTGAGACACTGCACTTGCCACCCTTGTGCCACTAGAAAATGGCTCATTAAATGTGCCACAAGGAGACTGGGAACAAAAACTGGCTCATTATTTGTAATGGTGTCGATATTGGGCATTACTCTACTTAGTGAAACACCCTACTCAGCCATCAGATACCCATTACCCCCAATTACCTCAAAAAAGAATACTAGTATGTGTTTACTATATTTTATAGCCACTAATAATTACTTTTATTATAATACATAACAATAAATTTAATTCTTCAATTATACAGACGGATTACTTCATTCGTAGCAAAGATATTGAAGAAAAGTTTGGAGGGGAAGGTGGTGGATGTGCTAGTTCCATGAAATAAAAATATGATGAGGTCCTGGAGCTATCACGTAGAGTAAAACAATTCATCTATATCAATTATACTGCATTTGATTAGCCAAGTAGGCATAATTTCGAAGCAGGGTCATTTCATAGAACATATGTTAGACCGTCTAGCCTAGGTAGATCACTTCTGATGCTCCACATCGGTCAGATTCCACTACTGCGAGAAGAACAGTAGCAGATGCTCCAAGAGGATCTTCGGTTTCCAAAATAGTCCCTTAAATGAGTCCCACGAATAAGAATATCCACAATTATCTACTTATCTTGGCCAATTAACATTTGCAGGCCCCACTAACTATGCATGACCCTTTAATTACCCTATGAATATGCAGGACCCACCAACATACGAGGTTTCGCCATATATTTACAATAGACAACATCTACTTGAGGGGCTCTGGATTTAAATTTTCAAAACATTCCCATGTCTACGACTACATCTGATGGAGAGCTATTTTTCGGCACAATTCCAGTTTATGCACCACCAGTACGCATGAATGAAGAGAAATTATTATGTGCCCCAACAATCTACGAATGACACAACTGAAGATGATGCTGAAGAAAAATTTCAAGACCACTAGTTGCAAGATCAACCCTTTAGGCCGCCTTCACGATATTTACAGGGAAGAAAATTGTATTATGAAAACATTATGTTGTGATAATTATTACAAAATATTTTTTTTTTATTCCATTTATTGTTAGTTTATTCATTATGTTCATTATGTTCATGTATATTTTTAATTAATTAGAAATTATCTAAAAAATAATACAATATAAATTTGTAATTTTTTTAATAATAATATTATATATAATATTTTATATTATAAAATTAATTTGGGGGCATTTCTGCCCCTTAAAAAAAAATTTTTTTTCCCGTACACCCCATAAAACATATATTAGGTGCTCCTTTTTAAAATCTCTCCCATTATAAATTAATGCTTACAATATGTTTATTGAATATTTAGTAGATGTTATGCATCACACATTCAATCATGACTGTCATTTTCAATTTTGTGTTTTGTATTAATCCTTTAATTTTGAAATGATCATATGATAGCTTTACATGTTTATTTAGGAAGAGGACTTGTCTCTTGTTTTGGTTAATTAAAAGCTAAGGATTTCACATGAGTTCAAAATAAAACCTTTTTCAAACTAAGAATCATAGTCAGACTCAAAGCACTTAAAATATAGAAATTATGAAATCTATAGCCTCTGCTTTGTGTGCTGTGATTTTTTACTAACAATGTGTTGTATTGGTTGCTTGCTTTAGCTATTTATAGGACTTCTCATTACATGTGTTTGTTGCGACCTCTTTCTGTTTGTATAGAAATTTTAGTTTTAGAGCCATCATCAAAATCTTATTTGAGAAGTGAGAAAGCTATAACCATGTTATTTTTACTAAGATGATGTAATTTTATAAGTCATCAAACTCATCTTTTAATTCAATAATATAGCACAATGTTTTTGAAAAATATTCTTACATTGAACAATAATTAAGATATTTATAACCAAATTCATTACAACATTTCACTGCAGTCTTTGTGGTCGACTGATGATCTTGGAGTGACTTGCTATAACGTATATAGCTAATTACTAGGGTAGCTTCCCGTTGCGGCCTATATGGTCTAACTATTGTCATTTCAACCTTCCACTAGGCTTTTGTGGCCAACCAATGCTCTTACAGCTAGGGTTGTAATCGAGCCGAGTATATCATTGTTTGGACGGCTTGGTATGATTATAAGTTGTTCATGTTTAGTTCATTTGGGCTATTATCGAGCTTAATATCAATTATTTAACAAGTTACTTGTTGAACAACAAACAAGTTTGCTCGTGAATATAAATGAACAAGTTCGACTATGTTCATGTTTAGTTCATTTAAGCTTCGAGCTTTTATAAATTGTTGAAGTTTATTTATTTACTAATTTGAACAAACATGTTCGAGTTTTAATTATTTTGGGAACTAAGTACGGCTATTACAACTCGCTATTAATATTATCATCAACAATTACATTTGTTGTAGCCCAATTGCAGCTATTGAAGTTGGATAATTATTGTGCACATGTAATTATCAGCATTGCAATTCTGTATTCTCTAATTCAAAAGAAGTTTGTACCAATTTATGTACAATCATATAACGGATTACTTTGATTGGGTTAGACACAGTGGTCTTTTCCCTTCTAGATTTTTTCTCACGTAAAAAATCTTGGTGGCTTTTCCTACAACTTTTCTATTATTTGTTTATGTGATGAATTTTCATACAATGTTGACCAATTAAATTATCATTTTACCGTCACAAATCTTACATACAACAAATTTGAATGCAGAGCATGCAAATAAAATTAAAAAAAAATTAGTGGTATTTGTTAGAAGTGGAGCCCAGTCCGACCCATCTCTTCCGCTCCTGCGATCGCGAATCGCAATCTCCCGTGAACCGCCGCTCCCGCTACAGATCTCCCTCTCCCACCTCCTCTATTTCGCAAATCGTCGCGACTCTTCACGCTCCCGCACACGCGAACTGTTCCCGCCCTTTGTCGTTTCGTGAATGTCGCGCTTTTGGTTCGCGATTAAAGAGAGGCGCAAGGCTCTCCTTTTGAAGAGAAGTCACGGTGTTTTTCTTCGGTTTCCTCGGGATGGAGGAAGGTTTCCTCGGGGCAGAGAAGTGCAAGAGGTAGTTCCTTACGACAGAAGGAAGAAGAAAGAAGAAGAAGAAGATTGTTCTCCCTAGGCTTCTTCTTGGTGGCTTGTGGCTGAAGAGAAATTGAGTTTATTTCTCTTGTAAGTTTATCTTATTCGGGATATCTCGGTGTAGAGTTTATTCGGTGTATCTCGGTGTAGAGAGAGAAGAACAGAGAGAGAAGAAGAGAGAGCAACGAAGTGAGAGTGAGAGATTCCTCTTGTAAGTCAAGGTTATCGACTGGTGTAAATTCCTCAAGTAGTAAAATCCTCTACAACTCTGTGCACGTAGGCAATTTACCGAACCACGTAAATTTGTGTGTTCCGTCGTGTTGTTCTTTTCTGGTGTGATTTTTCTCATTCTATTTTTCGCTTCGTCGATCGTTCTATATACCACATCAACTGGTATAGATTTCATAACAATATTTTCTTACATAGCACGTAGTTCTTATGTATTTATCTATTTCACAAACTTCTATGTTTACATATACATTGCACTTAAAATTTTAATATTTCATCAATTATAACACCATTATCTTTTTTAAAGTCAAATATATCTTTTTCATGTATATATTTTAAACATTAATTATAAATGAGAGGTGTTTGTTTTATGGCTTATTGGTAGAACAACCTCTTTGAATGTCGTAAGTTCCATCATGTCTAGAGTTCGACCCCCTCGAATTTATAGTACACCGCATCAGTCTCCAGACCTAGCGGGATTAGTACAAAATGGTTGATCGACAATTCCACCAGCCNAATTTTAATTATTTTATTTTATTTTTCATTTTTGAGACATCCATAATATAAAAAATTAAAACTAGTGACAATTCAATCCCTTTAATGGATAAAATTACTAAAGTTAATTTATTCAATGAAAATGTGTCAACATGTTTCCCAATTATTTTCGTGGGATCATTTTAGCATATAAAAGTGTCAAAATAGTTTTCATATTCCTTATATTTGAGTCTTAAGTTGTACTTATTATTATTAGAGCTTAATTCTAAAATTTTCAGATGTTATTCCGATTTGAGATTATTTTAACATTTTACACTTTATTTAATTATTGTGTTACTATAAGTATTTATTTTATGTCTATTTACATGAAGATTTTAAATTTAATAAACACTATATAAATAATATATATATATATATATATATATATATATATATATATATATATATATATATATATATATATNTTTGTTGTCTTCCATTCTTTAACTTGCAACTCATAAAGGGCATTTTCCACTCATCTTTGCAAATGTGAAATTTATTTTCCTTTATGAAGTAATAAACTTTGTTAACAAGCAGGCTTTTTTGGCTCATTATTTGAACTTAGTACCATTCAGTATTGTTGTCTTCTACTCTTCAACAACTTGCTAAGCAAAGAGAAAGTATTCCCATCCACCTTTGCAAATGTATAATTATTATCTTCTTTATGTAACAATAAACTTTAGTGAAATTTGCAAACAATTCACACCTAAACATAAACTTTCATTCTTACAAACATAAACGCTAATTTTGTGTTCTAAACTTATGCATAAAAATATTAGACACTTTTAATAAGTGTTAATAATATTATTTTCTTATGTGATATGAAATATTTTAGTGTTATGTGTGTAAATGCCACAAAAATTTAATGATAAGTATTTTTGTTTGGTTTTGCTCATTATTATGACTACATCAATTATTCTTCAAAGCTTCTGAATGATAGAGAATCATTACTTCACATGTCTTATAATGTAAAAATTTGTATACATTAATGAAGGAATAAATTTTAGGGCATTAAAATGCATACCACACAATTCTCTAAATATTTTTTATTTACATGCAAACTAAAATTTTTAATATCATATAAAAAATATCACCATTATTATCTTTATAAAAAAGAAATGCAACTTTTCATACATAAATTTATACATGACAATATGGTGTTATAAATGTACATAAGAAATTTGGTGTGTTGGATATGTATTATAAGAATTTTGTAGGATGTATGTGAATTTCCCTTAAATTTTGTTGATAATGGAGCCATTTCATTTATTTAGTTCATATTTACAACCAAAGTACTTGGAATATTTATATTTTTTTTTTTTGAAAAATGTAATGTTTCAATTTATTTTAATGAACTAGCAGCCATTATAACACATGGGATTACTTTATTTTATGATTTTTTTCTGTTTCTATTCTTTGTTGACACATTGTTACAAACACCCAGCAAACAACAGACTAACAAAATTGATTTGAGAAAACTCCCTAGAAATCTATAAAATTTGGGCATTTACATAATTCTTATGTACTTTTATATCTACATCTAAAATTTTACATTTACATGCATACCCTCATGCTTCAAGTTGTGGCACTAAAGTAGTGTAAATGTAAATATTAAAGTTTAGGTGTTAGATACCTAAATACATAGGCAGTGCGGTACATCTGTAAATTTCATATAAAATTTGTGGAAAAAAATCAAATTTTTAGTCTAGGAAACTAAATCTCTCCAAAAAACAGGGAAAAAAGACTTCCATCATGGCCGGATTTCAGAGAAGTATTCAGAGACATTTTCAAGCATAACTTTTGAAACATCATCGCCAGACAATTGAGAAACTGTAAAAGTTCACCACAGTGAAGACATGCAGAAGTAACCATGGCAGAATCCAACTGCCACAAAAAATAACCAACAAATTTAGCGAACAGTAAAAAAATAGTAAATAGTTTAGAGAAGCTTCAATTCGTAGCAATGAAAGCCTGCTTGTTCAGACAAATCTTCTTTTACGTAATATAGGCTAAGCTGAAAAGCAAAGTTTCAATTCTATTTTGTTTGATTTTTAGTCATATAACAGACCTTTCAGTTTAAATAGTTTCCCTTTTTCTCATCATTTAAAATTAATGATGCATTTTCTGATTTTATTTTACATGTAAGCATAAAAAATCAACCCTATTTTGTAGAAATGTATTTTAAATAGTTATTACAACGATTTTATCTATAATGAAATCATTTTAAATTTCATATGCTGACATTCTTGCTTATCCATTGCTATTATTCTCTTTTGATTTTTATCATTTTTATGTTGTTATGTGGTTTAGTAAAACTGGTTAATTATACATTAATATCTGGCCCAATATAGTAAAAAAGAGCTGTAGTTAAGGATTTAGTACTTATTTTAGAGATTTTATGAACATTTATTTCTTAGAGAATATAATCAAAACAATGAGATTTGATGAACAATATTTATAAAATAGAAAATACACTTTTGAACACATTTTGCCATTAAAAAGCTCCAACAAATTTATTGTCGAAAGAATGGTACCATAAGATGGAAACCATGAATTGTAATTATACAATTTTGACCCTTGAATTCTTCATTGAATAGGATTGCTCATCCTTCTATGTTAGCCAATAAGAGACAGCATTTTTTGTTGCCCTATAATATCAATTGTCCATGAACAAGTATTGCTATTTTACACGCACCATTGATAAACATCCACACTTTATTCTGGCGCTCATCAGCAACTTTGCTAGCACAATCAGCAAAGGTTTAATGCAATCTTGTAACTGTCATCGCTCTTGAAAACTAACACATGAGATTTTTATTTTTTGAGACCTTAATATTATAATCTCATATGCATAGAAAGAAGGCAAACCATTTATAGTATATAACTCAAGCTAGTGAAGCAATGTGTGCTTTAAAAGACACTAACAAAAGTGCACTTTATTATCTCAAGAGATGAAGGACAAACACTCGTCATGGATTTAATATATAAGAGTGCATGAATACTATTTTTTTCAAGAATGTTATTTCTAAATTTTTTTGAGAAAGTTGTATAATCTCTAAACAAACTAGAAAACTATATATTTGAATCTGTTTTTTATTTACTTTCATCACTGTCACATACAATAAGAAACTTGACGAAATTATTTTACATTATCTTAGAGCAATTGAAAATTAGTGAACTTGTTAAAGTGAACATTGAATAAAACAAAACTAGTAGGAAAGAAAAAAATAAATTTAATAAAATTATATTAAAAATATAATATAGACTCATGGTCTCTAAGGGAGGTGACTCAATTTAATTTGATTTATTATTTTTGTAAATAAATTTGAATCTTGAGCATTTATCATAGCCTTTCCCAATCTCAACTTTCTCCTTGTCTTTCTCTAACCCATTTATAATCATTCATCATACATTTTTTACCTAAACAATTTTGAAGATAATTTTATGTTATTGTTTGTTGAATCATAAGTTTAATGTTGCCTCACACATCATTAAATGAGTTTAAAAGAAGGGAGAGTGAGCTAAATGAGAGGAAAATCACCATTTCTCTTAGAGGAGAAGATTTGTTTTAGATACTATCAGCTAGTTCGATCTTGATATGAGTTATTTGGGAGAGTTTTTCATGGATAGTTGTCCTCGGAGAACACTCCCGAGAGAGTTAAATGAATTCAAATGTTGGATTAACTTTGATGTTCACTTGGGTGAATTAGTTGATCTAGTAGACAAGTTCAACTATTTAATAAATTTAGTTGTTCTCCTGGATGAGTTCAGCACCTAAACATTGTTCTCTTGGACAACTTCTGCTTTTATGGTCATTTAGTTATTCTTATGGATGAATTCGTCTATTCTCTGAATGAATTCGGCTATTCTCATAATGTTATTCTCATAATGAATTTAGCTCTTTGACTAATTGGGTGGCCCCTTTGGATGAATTTAACTTATGAATAAATTCAATTATTCCCTATACAAGTTTAGGTATTTGACATGTTCAGTTGTTCTTCACAAAGAATTCAACTGCTGGATGAATTCAATTCCTCGGAGAGTTGATTGGCTGCACCTATTGAACCCAATTTTGGGCCTTTAGATAATGCAAATTTAATTCTCTAATTATTTGATCTCTTTAAAAGGTAGCTACATGAAAAATAAAGATAGAAATTATACCCTCTTAGACTTTATATAAGGCAAGTACATGCTACATCAATCCCAGAAACAAAATTGTTATATATATACCCGCTTTATCCCGCTTCTTAGCTCATTTTGGGGATAAGTATCTGTCGTTCTTCATGATACTCAGAGGTGCTCGAAACACCGGTTTTTAGTGGATAGATGATTGTCAGATTGCTTTCAAGCAACTCAAGGCATATTTTGCTTCACCGTCCCTCCTCTCTAAGTCCATCCAAAGAGATATGTTATATATCTATTTGGCAATTTCACCTCATGAAATAAGCTCTGTTCTTGTCAGAATAGAAAACTCAGTCGACAAAACCAGTATATTACGTTAGCAAGATTCTCTCTGATACAGAAAGTCGTTATCCAATGGCGGATAAGACAGCGCTTGCCCTGGCTTTCTTAGCAAGGAGACTTCTTTCGTACTTCCAGGCTCACACTATTGGCGTCTACACGCAACTCCCTTTGAAGGTTATCCTACAAAATTCAGAAGTATCAGAAAGATTAGTTAAATGGTAAGTAGAATTGGGATAATTTGACATCCATTATTTACCACATCCAAACATCAAATCACAGGTGTTGGCCAACTTTATGGTAGAATGTACAGTGCCTACCTCTGATGAACCACCCTCTTCTCTTCCACGGTCACCTCAGTGGACAGTATATGTAGATGGAGCATCTGGAAACTCAGGAGCTGGTGCAGGAATACTACTCATCACCCCAAAGAAAGACATTTTGGAGACGGACTTCGTTTGAAATTCCTAGCCACCAATAATGTTGTTGAATATGAAGCACTAGTCATCGAATTAAAGCTAGTTATCAACTATGAAGTATAAAACGTGATTATCTACACTGAATCTCAACTCATTGTATCCCAAGAAGGAGAATTCGACGCTCATAACTCACAAGTGGTGCAGTATCTCAGTCTGGTAAAAACACTTCTCGCCCAAATTGAAACATGCTAGCTAATTCACATACTTCAGAAGCATAACAGCCGAGTTGATGCCCTCTCCAAGCTTGCAACTTCAACAATTAGAGACTTCTATAAAAGAAGGTGTATTGAGGAGATACATTTTCCTAGCATCCATGGTTCATGGGTGATAATGTCTATAAATGACCTAAGGGAGCCATCTTGGATGGATCCCATCATCTCCTTCCTCCGAGACGGAACATTGTCAGATGATGTTATTACATTAATTCGCATCTGATGCATGACTGCTAACTTCATCCTTATAGAGGATGAACTGCATAAGAAGGAATTTGCAGGTTCATATCTCAAGCGTCTTCCTCCATCTGAAGCTGATTACGCTCTACGAGTAGTTCACTCTGGAATATGTGGGGAGCATCTTGGTAGTAGGGCACTTGCTCTTAAAATAATAAGGCAAGGCTTCTACTGGCCCACCATCAAGCAAGATGCATTAGAGTTTGTGCAAAAATGCAAGAATTTCCAATTGCACTCCAATCTTACGCATGCACCGCCATTGGAGCTCACATCTTTTTTGAGTTCTTGGTCTTTCGCTCAATATGGGTAGATATCATGAGGCCTTTTTCGATAACTACTGGACAACAAAAATTCATCATCTTAGTTGTGGACTACTTCACTAAATGGGTAGAAGTAGAGCCTCTTGTCAAGATCACTGAGGCCAATGTCAAACAGTTTGTATGGAAAAACATCATCTGTCACTTTGGGCTTCCTAGAAAGATTATCATTGAAAATGGGACTCAATTGACTGGAAGGGTCTTCACATTATTCTGCAAGGATCTTCACATTTAGTTGGTGCACAATGTTGTGGCGCATCCTCCAACATATGGACAAACAGAGGTGACAAATCGGAAGGTGCTCAAGGGGTTGAAAACTTGTCTTGAGAAGGCTGGGGGGGCAGTGGATAGAAGAGTTGCATAATGTCCTCTGGACCTATCACACCACCTCACAAACTCCTACCGGGGAAACTCCATATAACTTGTGTTTCGGCACCGAGGTTGTCATCCCCATTGATATCGAAGTTCCAAACCCTCCAGTCAAGACTTTCAACTTGGATATCAATGAGAAAAAACTCCGACAACAGTTGGATCTTCTCCAAGTAATACGTGATGTGGCCCACCTCAGAGTTACTTCCTACTGCCAAAGAATTTCTTGCCACTTCAACCGAAGAGTAAAGCCTTTACCTATCTCTATTGGTGATTTGGTTTTGCATAGTGTCGAAGTCGCTGGTCATGGTACCCAATGCAACAAATTATCCCCTCTATTGGAAGACCCATACATCGTAGCTGCCATGATCAAGCATGGAACCTTCAAGCTCAAAGACTCAAATGGAAAAATCCAGCCCCGAACTTGGAATGCCGAGAATCTTTGAAAATACTACCAATACCACTTCAGACATATCATTTATGTCATATTATGTNAACTTATTAATAAAAAATAAAATTAAAATATATTATATTATGTTTAAACAATGTTTTAATATAAAGAATAAGATTTAAATCTTGTTCCAAACCTTAAAATCCCATAGTTACGTGATTAGGGTTGTCAAAACCACTCTTTGTTCGCGAACAATTCGTGTTCGGCTAGTTAAGCGAACTTTAAGCGAACGAGTGCTGAACGAGCCGAGCACGAATACACTTTTTGTGTTCGGATTATAAACGAATCAAAAACGAACAATGATATTTTTTAATGAGCCAAACACAACCTGATCAACTCATTTTAGGCTCGTTTACACCCTTAAATAGCAAAAACGAATAGAATAAAGGTTAGATGTTAGTTATATAAATACATAAGAATTGGGTGATTTTTAAACGGTTATGCCACATAATTCACTTATACATGAAGTGTCCGGATTTAATATTTTCTCTGAGAATTCGGTTTTCTCAATATAATTTCCCCTTAAAATTATTATTTTATTTTTCTGTATTTAAATGAAACTTAATATTAACACAGGTGGGGTGAAAAGATCTACCTTGAGAACGAATTCTATTTCGAGGGCTACTGGGTTGAAATCGTCGGAAAGTTGCAGGGAATCGCAGATAAGTATCAAGAACTGGAGAAACAGTCGGCGGGGCTTCGCCGCCGGCGAGCGGAGAATCGGAAGAGCAGGGAGAATGAACCGCCGCCGGCAATCGGGGCGTCGCCGGGGT
The DNA here is from genome assembly GCA_002079205.1 of Phalaenopsis hybrid cultivar. Classification (NCBI taxonomy): domain Eukaryota; kingdom Viridiplantae; phylum Streptophyta; class Magnoliopsida; order Asparagales; family Orchidaceae; genus Phalaenopsis; species Phalaenopsis hybrid cultivar. The sequence continues at coordinate 21,841 of JXCR01102295.1, forward strand.
GGCGGCGGCCGTTTATTACGCATTTCACCGGATGCCAGCCCTGCAGCGGGAATCATAACAAGATCTACTCCGGGGAGAGGTGCTATGAGGGAATGGTGAGTGCCCTCAACTTCGCGGACGACCAGGTGCTCCGCGCGTACGGGTTCCGCCACAGCAATCTGCTTAATGACTCCGTCGTTGAGCTGCCGTTCGATTGATCTCCCGGCGGTGGTCGGAAAATGATGCACNCGAGAGGTGCTATGAGGGAATGGTGAGTGCGCTCAACTTCGCGGACGACCAGGTGCTCCGCGCATACGGGTTCCGCCACAGAAATCTGCTTAATGACTCCGTCGTTGAGCTGCCGTTCGATTGATCTCCCGGCGGTGGTCGGAAAATGATGCACCGGCGATATCTGCATCCTTTTTTGGCTGGTTTGGTACTGTTGTAGGCTTGTAGCTTATACTGAAGGTAACTAAAATGATGATGTAGTTAAAAGGATTTCTGCAGCTCGGAGTAGCATACCAAAGTTTTTCTTTTCTTTGGCGTTTTATATTTTCTGTGCGGGTCTTAATTTTAGTTTTAATTTCAATTGCTGCACGGCGGGGTGGCATTTACGTACATACCGCTCAATTCCAGTTCGTTTACATATTTTAACATCTAAATTTTATTTTTACATTTATACCACCCAGATCTAAATATTATATATAATATANCTTATAGTGAAGATAACTAAAATGATGATGTAGTTTAAAGGATTTCTGCAGCTCGGAGTAGCATACCAAAGTTTTTCTTTTCTTTGGCGTTTTATATTTTCTGTGCGGGTCTTAATTTTAGTTTTAATTTCAATTTCTGCGGCGGGGTGGCATTTACGTACATACCGCTCAATTCCTCTTCATTTACATATCTTAACATCTAAATTTTATTTTTACATTTATACCACCCAGATCTAAATATTATATATATATATTGTACATAAAAAATATGTTAGCACGGATCTTGAAGAGATCCAACGGTCGAGAAGACGAGCAATGAAGGTTGGCTTATTGCTGGAAGGATATGAGGTCTATTTGGCCGATCGAATGAAGCTGTCTGAGCCAAGTCAACACAGCTAAAACCAAGCGAGCCATGAAACAAATAAGAAGGCGTACAACTAGTGATCCGAGCCCGAGTCATTCGTCCAAAAAAGACAATAAAAGAACATATGAGCCAAAAACTACAGGAAAGCTGACCCGCCTCCACTAGAGTTGATCTTAGAGAAGATTCAGTTTAACATCTCAAACCATCCCATGGATGCCTTAGGAGCTCCTTATCAGATATCAAAGATTAATAACCACACTATATCAACCGACCAACTTTCATTGACCATAGTTCAGCCGATCGAATAGGTCATGTAGACCCAAAGTCAACAAACCTTAGCTAGCCAAGATAGAAAGAGCACACACAGGCTTGTCCCGTAAGGGTAAAATGTGGTATTCTCAGGTTTTTTGATCTATTTTATATATTGAAAAATAGAAGTTACAAGAGAGAAAGGGAGAGGGTTCTACTTGTAGAGTATGGGTCTAGGGAGAAGAGCGAAAAAAAAACTTTTTAGTATAACATACCCCTATTTATTAAAGATAGGAAGCCATTAAAGTGAAAGATTACATATCTACCCCTACTTTAATAGGGGTTACAAGATATTATTGTACTTTGTCATGCTTTTTCAGTATTTATAATTGATTCTGACATCTTTTCGTATGAAGTAGACATTTTGGTCGGCAGGTCATTGGGTCAGTTAACCAAGTTGGTGTCGGTCAGTTATTTTGTATGGATACCTGCTAGTATTTGTTTTGGGAAAAGTCGATCAGCTTTGAGATTTATAGCCATTCCATCTTAGGGTGGCCGGTCGGCTCGCTTGACTTGATGTTTTCTACTGATCTTTCGAGACTTCTTGGGGAAATTGTTGAGAGAGTCTTGTGTTGATACTTATGAGATTGTTGGGGATACTAGACTAATGTTCGGTCATTGAAGATTGTATACTCTCGGTCAACTTAGGTGGACATTCATTCGGTTGCCTGATTTCCAGTCGGCCATCAGTTCTTCAGCCAGTCGATTTTATAATTTATAACTTTTGATTTCGATAATCATATTGTCTCAGGATTTGTGCAAGTATTTTTGGGTGTGTAATATGAAAATGCATAAGAATTATATGGTTGTATGTCAAGCCTTCTCTTGTTTATTATTTTATTTTGGTGAAAATTATTCATCAATGTTTTTTCATGGCTAGGTGAATCAAGGCTCGTGAAAATATTATAACCAAATGATTAATTCATCCGTTTGGGGCAGCTTGTGTGTTTCAAGACAAGCTGCTTATCCTGAAACGCGGCCCGCGGGCTTACCGCAGGGGTCGACCCACGGTCTGCGTTTAGTGTAAAAACCTAAACGCAGTTTCAGATAAGCTGGTGAAACGCGCAAACCAAAAAGTACGGCGGCGTTTTGAAAACGTCGCCCGCACTTATAAGCTGCCCCAAATGGACCCTAAATATTCTATGCTAGTCTAAACTAGAAATCTTAAAATATATTAGCATGCAAACCTACATCAACATTTTCAAGATACCTAATAGCATAACATGAAATAAAAGGGGAATTTACATACATAGTACCCAATTCTTACATATGTAATTATGTCACATTCAAACTTCAATTTTTACATGGAAATAGTGCAAGGCACATCTAGAGATTGTATTATTGGCCTTTATCTTCATTAACAAAACCATAAATTTCGTTATGAAATAAAAATATATTAATAAAAACAAAACCCACATGATTTAGCATGTAACGACTCACAAAAAGAAAAAATAAATATAATTCATTATACCCAAATATATGCTCAAAATATGTTGGATCTGATTTGACAATTCTGAATGGAACACATGCCAAACAATCAATCACAGTGAGCACAAAGAATCCTAGTTGGCACAGAGAAAATTATCGGGCTAACTAAGCTTAGTAGGTCGACCGAATAAACAAATGAAAACTCATCAGCATAAAAGCAAGTGGAACAACACTCTAATANCCACGACTTCATTTGAAAAAAAAGAAAGAAAATCATGTTAATCACCATCTTCATTAAAACAATTTGTTGAATTAATGACAATGTCTTATAATTTACAAAATATATCCGGTTTATAAAATAATATTTTTTAAAATATTTTAAATTAAATTTTAAGTATTTTATTTTATTTTTCATTTTTGAGACATCCATAAAATAAAAAATTAAAACTAGTGGCAATTCAATCCCTTTAATGGATAAAATTACAAAAGTTAATTTATTTAATGAAATTGTGTCAGCATGTTCCCCAATTATTTTCATGGAATCATTTTAGTATACATATACATACATATAGCTTTGCGCAATCACAGCCTGTTGGAAGATAAATCCCCTCCACCCCGAGTTCGAATCCCAGAAAATGGGGGTTGTTATTTAGGTGACAGTATTATTCGTGTGTATATATATATATATATATATATATATATATATATATATATATATATATATATATATATATATATATATATATATATATA
>JXCR01102295.1:27608-50758 GCA_002079205.1 Phalaenopsis hybrid cultivar
GACTCCGTCGTTGAGCTGCCGTTCGATTGATCTCCCGGCGGTGGTCGGAAAATGATGCACCGGCGATATCTGCATCCTTTTTTGGCTGGTTTGGTACTGTTGTAGCTTATAGTGAAGATAACTAAAATGATGATGTAGTTTAAAGGATTTCTGCAGCTCGGAGTAGCATACCAAAGTTTTTCTTTTCTTCGGCTTTTTATATTTTCTGTTCGGGTCTTAATTTTAGTTTTAATTGTAATTTCTGCACGGCGGGCTGGCATTTACATATACATGCCGCTCAATTCCTGTTCATTTACATATTTTAACATCTAAATTTTATTTTTACATTTATACCACCCAGATCTAAATATTATATATATATACATAAAAAATATGCTAGCACGGATCTTGAAGAGATCTAACAGTCGAGAAGACGAGCAATGAAGGTTGGCTCATTGCTAGAAGAATATGAGGTCTATTTGGCCAATCGAACGAAGCTCTCTGAGCCAAGTCAACACAGCTAAAACCAAGCGGGCCATGAAACAAATAAGAAGGCGTACAACTAGTGATTCGAACCCGAGTCATTTGTCCAAAAACGACAATAAAAGAACATTTGAGCCAAAAACTACAGGAAAGCGACCCGGCTCCACTAGTTGATCTTAGAGAAGATTCAGTTTAACATCTTAAACCATCTCATGGATGCCATAGGAGCTCCTTATCAGATATCAATCGACAATAGTTAAGCCGATCGAACAACCCAAAGTCAACTAACCTTAGCTAGTCAAGATAGAAAGAGGACACACAGGCTTGCCCTGCAAGGGCAAAATGTGGTATTCTAGGGTTTTTTTACCTATTTTATATATTGAAAAATATAAGTTACTAGAGAGAAGGGGAGAGGGTTCTCCCTGCAGAGTATGAGTTTAAGGAGAAGAGCGAAAAACTCTTTTTACATATAGCATACCCCTATTTATTAAAGATAGGAAGCTATTAAAATGAAAGATTACATATCTACCCCAACTTTAATAGGGGTTACAAGATATTATTGTACTTTGTCATGCTTTTTCAGTATTTATAACTGATTCTGGCATCTTTTCGTATGAAGTAGACATTTTGGTCGGCAGGTTATTGGGTCAGTTAATCAAGTTGGTGTCGGTCGGTTATTTTATATGGATACCAGCTAGCATTTGTTTTGGAAAAAGTCGGTCAACTTTGAGATTTATAGCCATTCCATCTTAGGGTGGTCGGTCGGGTCGGGTCGGTTGACTTGATGTTTTCTGCTGATCTTTGGAGATTTCTTGGGAAAATTGTTGAGAGAGTCTTGTGTTGATACTTATGAGATTGTTGGGGATATTAGACCATTGTTCGGTCATTGGAGATTGTCTACTCTCGGTCAGCTTAGGTGGACATTCATTCGGTTGCCTGATTGTCATTCGACCATCAATTCTTCAGTCAGCCGACTTTATAATTTATAACTTTTGATCTCGATAATCATATTGCCTCAGGATTTGTGCATGTATTTTTTGGGTGTTTAATATCAAAATGCATAAGAATTATATGGTTGTATGTCAAGCCTTCTCTTGTTTATTATTTTATTTTGGTGAAAATTATTCATCAATGTTTTTTCATGGCTAGGTGCATCAAGGCTCGTGAAAATATTATAACCAAATGATTAATTCATCCGTTTGGGGTAGCTTGTGCGTTTCAGCATAAGCTGCTTATCCTAAAACTCGGCCCGCGGGCCGACAACAGTGGTCAACTCGCGGTCTGCGTTTAGTGTAAAAACCTAAACGCAGTTTCGGATAAGCTGGTGAAACGCGCCAACCAAACAGTACGGCGGGGTTTTAAAAACGTCGCCCGCACTTATAAGCTGCCCCAAATGGACCCTAAATACTCTATGCTAGTTTAAACTAGAAATCTTAAAATATATTAGCATGCAAACCTACATCAGCATTTTCAAGATACCTAATAGCATAACATGAAATAAAAGGGGAATTTACATACATAGTACCCAATTCTTACATATGTAATTATGTCACATTCAAACTTCAATTTTTACATGGAAATAGTGCAAGGCACATCTAGAGATTGTATTATTGGCCTTTATCCTCATTAACAAAACCATAAATTTCGTTATGAAATAAAAATATATTAATAAAAATCAAAACCCACGTGATTTAGCATGTAACGACTCACAAAAAGAAAAAATAAATATAATTCATTATACCCAAACATATGCTCAAAATATGTTGGATCGGATTTGACAATTCAGAATGGAATACATGTCGAACAATCAGTCACAGCAAGCGCAAAGAGTCCTAGCCGCCACAGAGAAAATCATCCGGCTAGCTGAGCTTAGTAGGTCGACCGAATAAACAAATGAAAACTCATCAGCATAAAAGCAAGTGGAACAACACTCTAATAAAGAAGGATTCTGCAAAAAACTAACGTCAGTCTTGATGATTACGGTGACTTTAAGGGCACGACAAACATTTCACGGTGTAGCTTCTATTTATTATAAATAAAATCGTAAGTATAAAATAAAACTTTTTTTTTTTTTTTTGGAAAAAATGAGCAGGGGGAATTGCTAATTTAAATTTAACTAACTTTCTGAGATTTTATTAGCTAATTTATGGCTCATTTCTGCAAATTTTCAAAAGAGTTTGGACCAATAGTTAATTCCTTTAAAAATGTACTTCATAAAATTTATATTTATAACTTGATACATCCGAAAAATACGTGGCATATTAATTGCCTTGTCCCAGTGCATTCACGTGCACTTTAAACTCAAAACAAAGCAAAGAAGATTCACACGCAGTTCTTATATATTTACATATCTAACCCTGAACTTCAGTTGTTACGCATGTCACCCCTATTCAGTGTATAATTATTCGATATGTAAATATATAAAAATTGAGTGGTATGTCATAATACTTTTTTCATAATTTTTGTAATATGAGTTAATGAGCTTTGTAAAATATTCAAATTAAAAAAATATATATATTACATCAGGACTTCTAATGTATTCGTAGTTCAATGATAGGGCGCCACGTGTCAAGTGGACTCTACCGTTTTTAACACTGATCAATGACTATTTGACACGTGAAGCTCTATTATTAAACTCAAAATACAAACTCTGCTAGGAGTGCTGTTTAATCTTGAAACTGAGAACTAATATGTCAGCTGATCTCAGTCAGTCAATTAAAATAATAGAACAGAAGCTTTATAATTAATCTTAATTAAGTCACTAATGACCGCTTCGAAATTAGAATCACGTAAAATATGGCNTATTTCTGCAATTTTTCAAAAGAGTTTGGACCAATAACTAATTCCTTTAAAAATGTACTTCATAAAATTTATATTTATAACTTGATACATCCGAAAAATACGTGGCATATTAATTGGCTTGTCCCAGTGCATTCACGTGCACTGTTCGTGCACTTTAAACTCAAAACAAAGTAAAGAAGATTCACACGCAGTTCTTATATATTTACATATCTAACCCCGAACTTCAGTTGTTACGCATGTCACCCCTATTCAGTGTATAATTATTAGATATGTAAATATATAAAAATTAAGTGGTATGACATAATACATTTTTCATAATTTTTGTAGTATGAGTTAATGAGCTTTGTAAAATATTCAAATTAAAAGCAAAAATATTACATCGTGACTTAAATGTATTCGGAGTCTAATAATAAGTTGCCGCATGTCAAGTGGACTCTATCGTTTTTAACACTGATCAATGCATTATAATGAAGTGTCAAATGAGATCATTTGACACGTGAAACTCTATTATTAAACTCAAAATACAAACTGTGCTAGGAGTGCTGTTTAATCTTGAAACTGAGAACTAATATGTCAGCTGATCTCAGTCAGTCAATTAAAATAATAGAACAGAAGCTTTATAATTAATCTTAATTAAGTCACTAATGACCGCTTCGAAATTAGAATCACGTAAAATATGGCCGCTTTGAGCTGGCAAAAGCTCGTCGATCCCCACCTCCGCTTTTTTGTCCGCGGAGGATTTCTTGATTTCTTCCTTCTCTGATCTTCTTTTTGAATTCGAAATCTCGTGTGATAGTTTGTGCTCGCGCGCCTATGCGTCGAATCGTCAAACCTTTGCTGCCGCAAATCTCGCAGAGTGGATCGAAAGGTCATGTCTCGAATGAGAAATGTCGATCGAAGCTTTTGGAGGTTTTGATGGAGAGAGACTGAAGGGGTAAAAAGTGGTAGCTGCGGTTAGCTTTTGGGTCTTTGGTTTGCTGTTATTTAGTGGTTGATCTTTGATGTCAATAGTTATCTTGTGTCGGTTTGTATTTGGGGATTTTCAGGGCTTGGGCTTTTGATACTTTTATGGGGTTTTGTTTTTTTTTTTTCTCTGTATTGGAAATATTGGTACAATGGGGACGCGGATTTCCTTTGCTGGATTTCGGATTGTAAGGTGCTCTTTGGTTAAATTCTTGCATGGCCAGTTTGGAAGAAGTTTTTATCCTTTTACGTGATCATGAGTTTTATTGAATGGGTTTGTCTTTTTAGTGCTATAAGTTTTTATCTGAAATTCAAATTCAAATTGCTTTGGTACGAGGGGCGTATTCGAAGATCAATTTGCTTCAGTGTTTCTTTTCTGGCTGCCGCATTTTTTTTGAGTTGTTGTGGTCCTTTGGAATAGTTGTTTCTGTTCTCTGATTCCTTTCCTGATTAGGTTTTTCTAAAATCTTCTACCATTAGCAGAACGCTAGAAGTTGTAAAGCATTAGATCACCATATTTAATGGTGTTTTTTTAGGGGAATAAAAGACTTAAAAGAATTGCCGTTCTGCTACTGTAGGATAAAGGATGCAGTGAAGGGAGAACTGTGATGAAGGAAATGCATCATTTCAGTTTGGACTATCTGAAGTTTAGGAAGATCAGCAAAACTAACAAAGTGCCTTCAACAACTGGAATGTGAGCATATCGGAGATCTTTCGTTTGATTTCCTTGTAATGGCCTGCGAGAGTGGAAAGACCTTCACACTTTAACTGGAAATAAGTTGAACAGGCTTTGGCTAGTCTTGATTACCAAAAGCATCCACCATGCTGTGTGCTTGCTCTGGAGAGCGTGAACGCATCCATTTTGATGAGGTTCCTCAATCTCCAGAGTCTCTGGCCACCAGGGATTTCTCTGCAGGCGGCCTGTCTTCAAGGAATGGAGATTGGGAAGCAAAGGTTGACATTGGTCAACAGATTGATGATGTAGAATCAGCTTTGAGAGAGGGTCTTTCGTTAAATTACGAGGTTGTTTCATTTTTCTTGGTTTGGAGATTGATATGTGTGGTCTGGCCTTGACTTATTTGGTTTCATCTTCTTTGCATGACAGGAAGCAAGGGCTTTGTTAGGTCGTTTGGAATATCAGAAGGGAAACTTTGACGCAGCCCTGCAAGTGTTTCAAGGGATTGATGTACCAGCTTTGCGGCCAAGAATGGTTAAGGCTATTGTGGAAAGAACTAGATTAAGAAAAGTTCGTTCTAAAGTGGAAATTTCGCCCACAAATCTAATGTCATGGCATTCAGTCAGTCTACTTTTGGAGGCAGTGTTTCTTAAATCAAAATCTCTAGAAGAACTTGGACGTTTAGAAGGTATTTGTGATTATTAATTTTAATTTTATTTACACGACTTCTTAAATTTGCTAACCGGATGATTTCAGCAAACTAGATTTTTGGCACTGTTTAGTTTGTTTAGGGGGGAAGATGGGTGTGAATTTGGGAAACTCTGATAGCTTTGGACATAGTTCAATAGCTAGTGAAAGTTGGTTAAAACTAGGGTTTTTACATATCAACCATCCAAAACATTGCACATAACATTTTAACTACCCAAAACTTAATTATAACATTTTAACCATCCAAAACCTTCACTGAAAAACTTTATGAGTGGGTTTAAAAGTACTCTTGTAATGAAAAGGTGGTCAAAATATTATATTTAAGTTTTTTGTGGTTACAATGTTATATGTAACGTTTGGGTGATTGCCACCTCTAAAAACTAATATATTACGAAGAAAATAGGAGAGATTGGAAGAGGGCTAATTTTTATGAAACATGACTTTCAAAAGCATTGATGCCCAAGAATTCTTGCGAGGATAAATGATTGTGAAGGCCTTATAGTTAAATACAATTTTAAGCAAAAATCGTGAAGAGAAAATATTTTATTTTCAAATCAATAAACTCCTTAATCAAACAATAAATGATTGAGCATTCATGCCCTAGAAAGTAAGCTTTATCGACTTTAATAATCTAGCAAGCCACAATGATTCTCTTCTTTCCAAAAAAAAAAAATGATGATTCTCCTAATTTGTTCATGTATTCAATAACAATGTTAGTCCTCTTGCTTTAATGAGTTAGATTCATCATAGAAACAATCATGTTGCCAATATATATATATATATATATATATATATAAAGAAGCGGTATGTGAGTCCGGTGGGCCCCAAATACCGCTTCTCATTTACGCTCGGGCACCTATGATAGGGTGCATGTGTCATGTGCTTAATATTCCAGAGCCCCCGCACCATTGTGTGATTAAACTTTTCAACTGAGAAGACTTACAGTGACCCGCCACCAAGAGGCCAAGGCTTGCGGCGCACACACACACATATATATATTAAATTTGTTGCGTGCCAAAATTTATGGCAGTAGCAGTAGTGTGATAATTTAACATCTTATCATTAGACGAATATCCAACACACACACAAATAATAGAAAAATAGCAATAGGAGACACCAAATTTTTTTACATGGAAAAATCCTAGAAAGGAAAAAATTAAGGGATGTAGCTCAGTCAAAGTAATACATGATGTGATTGTTAGTATATATGTCTACTTTGCTTTTGAATTAAAAATTATAGAATTACAAAGTTGATAATCACAAACGTACTATAGTAGTTTAGCTTTAATAGCTGTAATTGTGCTACAACAAATGTAATGGTGGTGATAATAGCAAGAGTGGGTCTTAAAGACCGTACTTGATCGCTACAAAGGCAATAATTCTTCATAAGGGCTGTAGTCGGTAGCTGCAATAACATTAGTTAGTCACGGAGACCACAGTTGGAAGTTAGAGTAGTAGTTAGCCACGGAGACCGTAGTTGAAGACCATAGTGGGGAGCTCACTTATGCCATAGTTAATAGTTTTTAGAGTGTTAGTTAGCTACATAGCTTGTAGTTAGTAGCTACAATAATGCTAAAAAAATTTTATACTATTTCATTGACACGTATTCTTGCGTGGTTGATGCGTGCTTCACCGCAGCGCGGATCAATTAACAAGTTAAATGACAATTTTTTATACTAGAAGATGTAAATCAAGGCCTTTTCACGCCAGAAAAAGGTTATCTTTACATATATTGGAGATGCAGCTAACAACCATTGGCCAAAGAGATTGGGATCTCCTTGGCAGATGTGCGTTACGACTTATAAGCCTAACATTGATTAAGAATTTTGCTTTTAAGATATTGCACAATTAGATTAGAACTAGCGAAATGAAGGCTCTATCATATATATACAGAAAGCTTTTATTTGTATGCAAAGTATATTCAATGAAAAAAAAAATCAATCTCAAGGTAGTTGAAGATGCTTCTATAGAAGATCATATCAATGATTTAATCTAAGTATAAGTTTGTTGAGCTCAATTATTTTTTTATGATGAAGTTCGTAAATTGAATTTGTTCTCATTATTATTGAAAAGCTTAGCCATTGTTATGAATGTTGTTGCCCCTTTATGGCCAACAAAATTTGGAACTAAGTGATCGGGACTTGATGTTGAGCGAGGATATTGGGAAATGAGAATTAGATAAAGAATATTTTTTGCTACTCAGTAATTCAGTTCTTCACAGTATTTTTTGCTACACAGTATTTTTTGCTACTCAGTAATTAGATAAAGAATATTTTTTGCTACTCAGTAAAGAATGTTTATGTTATGGGCAATGTGACTTATCTGATTGAGAGAGGGCCCTTAGTGTCTTCGGTTCAAAGTTACATTTTGAAAATTATATTGGAAAAGAGGTTTTCATAGGGGAATAGGTCGAGCTTAATGAGATATTTGATGATGATCTGCTTGGGGAGTTAGGATGTTGATACATACGAAGGACCAAGTATGCTTCTAATTCAGTACAGAAAATCTCCCTGTATATTTAGACAAACACATATACTCTCATCCTGCATATTTATCGTTAACCAATGCTTTTGAAATTTAAGAAACAATACAGAATAAATATTCCGTCAAGTGCTAGCTATCAAGGACCAAAAAGGCATTGTGAGACAAATGGCATTTCAGGATCAAGGAGCATGGTTAGCAAATCAAGGATTGTGGTGCTAGGGTTTTACAATTGATATGTTGAGGTACTACATAGTTTCAGTCAGCCTCAATCATTTAGAGTGGTATTACAAAGAGATGATTCTTTCAAATTAATACATCTAGTTCAACCCCCCAATAGAAGATTATCACGTTGTGGGCATGAATCTTCATCAACATTGATTCTAAATGTCAAAACCAATCTAACCTTTAGTTAGCAATCTCAGTTTCATCATCACCGGTGATAATAATGTCATTAACATACACAACAAACATAGTGATGTGACCACCATTTTGACGAAAGAACACCGTATGGTTAGCATTAATTTGTTGATATTCCATGTCTAACCTAACTTTTCTAAACTTGTCAAATCAGACTCGAGGAGATTGCTTCAAGCCAAAGTGACTTCCTGAACCTACACACCTTGGCCACTGTCTAACCTGTATCGAATCCTGGTAGTATGTCCAAAAACGCCTCCTCCAATAACTCACCATGAAGAAAATCATTTTTTACAATGAGTTGGCGTAACCTCCACCCACAATTCACAACCAGAAAAACCATCTTTCCTATCGGTGCAAAAGTCTTGTCATAATCAATATCATATATTTGACTGTACTCTTTCGCTATCAATCATGCCTTGTAATGCTCTTTTTTTTTTTTTGGATTTTGTTTTAATGTGATGATCCGCTTGCACCCAATTGTTCTTTTTCTCATTGGTAATGGTATTATTTCTCACTTCTTGTTTTTTATCAAAGCGCCAAATTCCTTTAGCATGACAGTCTTCTACTTTGGATCCTCCTTAGCTACCTGCCTATACTTGGATATAGAGACATTGTCTAAAAATGCATTGAATGTTCCGTGTACAGATGATATGTTAGAGTATGAGATAAATTAAGCTATGTCATGTAAGAAACCAAAACAATCAGGAGAACAACGATCGGGTGAACAACCAGCATTATTGCGAGAGGTCCTCCTTAAAACCATGGGAGTGGGAGAAGGGAAAGAAATCATATCATATGAGTAATCAGATTCTGAAGTTGAAGGTATTGGTGTTCTAGGGTAGACCAAAACAAGGGGCTTGATGGCACGACAGACACTGTTCTCAGACTTGATGGCATGATTGGCACAACAGACACTGTTTCCTCATTCTACCTCCTGCTCCTTGTATACACTCTCATCTCCCTTTGAGCTTGAACCCCTCCACCTTCAGGATCATTTCTCTAATTTTTCGGCTCTTCCTCAACCGATCCTTCCCACACAACAGGACATGACATTGTTCCCACATGCACCAATCTCTGACCATCACTACTCTCCCTTCACGCCTCATACCTCTAGTATCTGATGAGTCGTCAAGGGTGAGATCACCTTCACAGTGTATTACGGTTCGAACGCTCTAGAAGACACATCCTTACTCACAAACACTCACTTCACTATCGGATTCCAACAAATATACACATTTTAGTAGCAGAATAACCCATTAAAACACACTTCACAGTTCTAGGATCCAATTTATTTACTGATGGTCTGTTTACTTCACAAAACATACTCAACTAAAACCTTTAATGGGAGTATTCTGCTTATTATCTTCTTCCAGCATCTGACAATGAAACATTCAATCCAACTTACTCGAAGACATTCTTTTGATCAATTGAGTTGCTGTTAAAATTGATTACCCCCACAAGTGCTTTGGGACATTCATCATGATCATCATGTTTCGAGCTACCTTTAAAAGATGTTTATTCTTCCTCTCAGTTACTCAATTTTGTGTTGATGTGTATGAACGTGTGGTTTGATGTTGTATCTTTTAGACTAACAAGTATTTCTCAGACGTATTGTATGCATACTTTGTCTCTTTATCATACATCAATACCTTCACTATTACACCATATTGAGTCTGAATAGCCTTATTAAAGTCTTTAAAGCAGGCAAGCACATTATTTTTGTTTCTCATCAGATGTAACTAGGGAACATGAAAAAAACAATTGAGGCACAAAATATTTATAACCATCCATAGAAGTTGTACAACAAGGTTCACATGTATCTGAGTGCTCTAAATCAAAAACTTAAGAACTTCTTTTATCAGAACTAACATGAGAGCTCCTGGTATGCTCACCAAACTCAGAAGCATCACTCACAAGTTTTTGTTTTTTTCTTTTTCATACAAGGATATATACAAACGACTCAATAGACTAAACAAAGAGTCTTATATGCGTTTGTGACGTAGTAGCAAAACATCATCCACACTTTTCTCAGATCCTCCCGTTCCAATATTTTCAACCATTAATGTCAATGCTGAGTCCATTCTCTCTTTATCCAAGTACCAAAGTTCATTATGCCAAGTGTCAGTCTCAAGTCTTTGGCCAATGCCCTTCTCTTGAAAGATCACATTTGGAATATTAAATGAAATAACATATTTTAATTGGAGTATAATGACGTTATTGGACAAAAGATTCACTGGAAAAGCAAGAAACATGCAAAACATTAGACAAAGTCATAGATTTGGTACACCTCGTTGTACCCTTACTAACCACAAGTTGTGTTATACCATCAGCTGTCTGAATGCTCTCTGGAACTGCTAGGTGAGTATAAGAAGAGAACTCACTAGTGTCACATTTCACATATCAAGATGCATCAGAATTGTGTTATACCATCAGCAAGAGCATGTGTATCATGAGTACCTTCGACTGAGTGGGCATNCCATCATCACCGGTGATAATAATGTCCACCATTTCGACGAACATAGTGATATTGTGATGTGACCACCATTTCGACGAAAGAACACCGTATGGTTAGCATTAATTTGCTGATATTCCATGTTTAATCTAACTTTTCTAAACTTTGTTAAATCAGACTCGAGGAGATTGCTTCAAGCCAAAGTGACTTCCTGAACCTGCACACCTTGCCCACTGTCTGACCTGTATCGAATCCGGGTAGAAACGCCTACTCCAGTAACTCACCATGAAGAAAATCATTTTTTACAATTAGTTGGTGTAACCTCCACCCACCATTCACATCCAAGGAAACCATCTTTGCTATCAGTGCAAAAGTCTTGTCATAATCAATGTCGTATGTCTGACTGTACTCTTTCGCTATCAATCGTGCCTTGTAATGCTCTATATATATTTTTTTTCTGGATTTTGTTTTAATGTGATGATCCGCTTGCACCCAATTGTTCTTTTTCCCATTGGTAATGGTATTATTTCTCACGTCTTGTTTCTTATCAAAGCGCCAAGTCCTTTAGCATGACGGTCTTCTACTTTGGATCCTCCTTAGCTACCTGCCAATACTTGGATATAGAGACATTGTCTAAAGATGCATTGAATGCCTCCGTGTACAGATGATATGTTAGAGTATGAGATAAATTAAACTATGTCATGTAAGAATCCAAAACAATCAGGAGAACAACCAGCATTATTGCGAGAGGTCCTCCTTAAAACCATGGGAGTGGGAGAAAGGAAAGAAATCATATCATCTGAGTAATCAGATTCTGAAGTTGAAGGTATAGGTGTTCTAGGAGTCAGGGTAGACCAAAACAAGGGACTTGATGGCACGACAGACACTGTTCTCAGACTTGATGGCATGATTGGCACAACAGAAACTGTTTCCTCATTTTGCCTCTTGCTCCTTGTATACACTCTCATCTTCCTTTGAGCTTGAACCCATCCACCCTCAGGATCATTTCTCTCATTTTTCGGCTCTTCCTCAACCGATCCTTCCCACACAACAGGACACGGCATCGTTCCCACATGCACCAATCTCTGACCATCACTACTCTCCCTTCACGCCTCATACCTCCAGTATCTGATGAGTCGTCAAGGGTGAGATCACCTTCACAGTGTTTTACAGTTCGAACGCTCTGGACGACACATCCTTGCTCACAAACACTCACTTCACTATCGAATTTCAACAAATATACCCCTTTTTAGTAGCAGAATAACCCATTGCTGTCAAAATTAATTACCCTCACAAGTGCTTTGGGACATTCATCATGATCATCATGTTTCGAGCTACCTTTAGAAGATGTTTATTCTTCCTCTCAGTTACTCAATTTTGTGTTCATGTGTATGAACGTGTGGTTTGATGTTGTATCCCTTAGACTAACAAGTATTCCCCAGACATATTGTCTGCATACTTTGTCTCTTTATCATACATCAATACCTTCACTATTGCACCATATTGAGTCTGAATAGCTTTATTAAAGTCTTTAAAGCAGGCAAGCACGTTATTTTTGTTTCTCATCAGATATAACTAGGTAACATGAAAAACAATCGAGGCACAAAATATCTGTAACCACCATAAAAGTTGTACAACAAGGTTGACATATATCTGAGTGCACTAAATCAAAAACATGATAACTTCTTTTATCAGAACTAACATAAGAGCTCCTGATATGCTCACCAAACTCAGAAGCATCACACACAAGTTTTTGTTTTTTTTTCTTTTTCATACAAGGATGGATACAAACGACTCAATAGACTAAACAAAGAGTGTCATATGCGTTTGTGATGTAGTAGCAAAACATCCTCCACACTTTTCTCAGATCGTCCTGTTCCAATATTTTCAACCATGAATGTCAATGTTGAGTCCATTCCCTCTTTATCAAAGTACCAAAGTTCACTATGTCAAGTGTCAGTCTCAAGTCTCTGGCCAATCCCCTTCTCTTAAAAGTCCACCTTTGGAATATTACATAAAATAACATAATTTAATTGGAGTATAATGACGTTATTAGATAAAAGATTCATTGGAAAAGGAAGAAACATGCAAAACATTAGACAAAGTCAAAGATTGTACACCTCATTGTACCCTTACTAACCACAGGTTGTGTTATACCATCAGTTGTTTGAATGCTCTCTGAAATTGTTAGGTGAGTATTAGAAGAGAACTCACTAGTGTCAACTTTCACATATCGAGATGCATCGGAATTTACTATCCATTTTGATGATCTTGTGGCTGGTATAGAGGCAAGAGCATGTGTATCATGAGTACCTTCGACTGAGTGGGCATAAATAGTAGTGTTCCCCTTAAATGACGATAAGGTGGATGCATTCTCAGTCACATTACATGTCGTTCTCTGCTTCCTCTTCAACATCTCCTTTAACTCGTGATTATCATTGATAAAGACTATCCATGCTTTCGCTCGTTCTTTGTTACCATTAAATTTGCCCGGTAGCCCCTTCTACCACCCATTAGGCCCCACGATTATGACCATGACATCTAGATTATCCACATGCACCTATCTCTCTCTCTCCCTGGGTGGTTTTGGACAAGTCGCACTCGACTGCCCAACTTCTTCACAGTTGTATCATCAATTTAACCATTCCTCAGCCTTTATTGGTCTCTCACGCATGAAAAACCAAATTTCTCTCCTCCATTGCTTTAATTTCAAGCGCACTACACCCTATCCTTCACCAAGCTGCTCGAGCCACTTTATGGCAATCCAACAGTCGATGGTGTCATCGATTCAGTCCTAGGGGGCATGCTCGAGCGTGTCTTTGACTTCCCAGCTTGTTGCAATCGTAACCGTATCACAAGTGCTCACGCCACAATCTGCAAGTTGCCTTCCTAGCAAGTCGTGGCCCTTCATTGCCTTTCCAAAGAGCAGCGATCGTGTTGTTGCCTTCCTAGGGAGCAGTTATCCCGTCGTTGTATTCCCAGTCGTGCGATCCCGCTCCTCCCTGCCTCGTCTCTTGAGCCACATTGCTTGATCCCTTTCTCATGGCAGAAAGTAAGCTCCTAGTCTTGCTGCTTGTGTCGAGCAGCAATCCCTTCGTTGCCTTCCCAATCGTGTGATCCATCTCCTCCATGCCTCGCCTCCTGAGCCGCACTGCTCGATTGCTTTTCGTTGGCACTGAAGGCCGAAAGTCGGCAACTGAGGAGAAAAAGGCGAGGACGTCTCGCGATTCGATCTCGCAGCTCTATGACCACCTTCGTGACCAAACTATGGGATCAGAGCTTGCTGGAAGACAACTGCGAAGACATGAGCCGCTAAGTAGGCTTTGATACCATGAAGAAACGATTAATTTGGTAAAAACTTATTTCCTTCATTCATGAGTTGAGCTTGTATAGAGTCTTACAATCTTTTTACAAATAACCTCTAGACTTCTTTTATATTTTCTATTTACAATTAGACCCCTCAAATAAGATACAGATCTCAATATTTTCTTAGGGAGTTAAAGTGGGCTTTGAATAGAAAACCTGGCTCACGAGAGCTAAGAGAGAATGCTTTGAGGTGGAAAACTTTGATACCATGAAGAAATTAATTTGGTAAAAACTTATTTCATTCGTTCATGAGTTAGGTTTTTATAGTCTTACAATCTTTTTGCAAATAACCTCTAGACTTCTTCTATATTTTCTATTTACAATTAGACCCCTCAAATAAGATACAGATCTCAACATTTTTTTAGGGAGTTAAAGTGGGCTTTGAATAGAAAACCTGGCTCACGAGAGCTAAGAGAGGATGCTTTGAGGTGGAAAAATAGATAGCAGATAAAACACTACTATTAGATTTCATTTTTTTGGGGATTATATGTTCCTAATTTGAGGCTTCTCATGGACACAAGCCTCATACTTAATTATATTTCTTGATCAAAAGAGAATTTTTCATTATGACTGTGTTATGATGATTTACAAGGATTGCTTTACTTGCAGTCTAATTTGCTGTGATTTGAATTCGAGAGAAAGTTATGCCAATATAGACCCTAAGGAGTTTGTAAGAGAATGATGAAAACTTTGATCAAGATCTCATGATATTACACTCGAGTTTTTAGGAACTCCGATGTACTTGTTCCAGAGTAAATAGTTGACCCAGCGTGACTGCACGATCTTTGCCAGTCGCCTTTAATTGCTAATCACTCTGTCCCAGTAAAATGCTTATTGAAGGGTCTAATTTTCATCTCTTTTGACTANAAAGAGAATGATGAAAACTTTGATCAAGATCTCATGATATTACACTCGAGTTTTTAGGAACTCCGATCTACTTGTTCCAGAGTAAGTAGTTGACCCAGCGTGACTGCATGATCTTTGCCAGTAGCCTTTAATTGCTAATCACTCTGTCCCAGTAAAATGCTTATTGAAGGGTCTAATTTTCATCTCTTTTGACAAAGATTGTGCCTAATGCCTTATTCGCTGCATCACATACAACTCAATGGATTTAATCACTAAGACTGTATACTCCTAGTATCAGGGCATGCATCCTAATAGAGATATCTTAGTGTCGATGCCTAGTTGAAAACTATGCACAAAAACATNTAAGATTGTGCCTAATGCCTTGTTCGGTGCATCACATACAACTCAATGGATTTAATCACCAAGACTGTATACTCTAAGCATGAGGGCATGCATCCTAATAGAGATATCTTAGTGTCGATGCATAGTTGAAAACTATGCACAAATACATATAGAACACCACAAGAATGTACCTTCTCTGTTACGCCAAACGACACAAATGGTCTCCATTTTGATGTGAAGAGCTTTCAGTATGAGCATAAGGACTCCATATATGAAACTAGCTTTTTTATCATACATGTATGTTATCTATCTATTATAATTAAATATCATCTTTTTATATTATTATGTAACAGATGCTGCTGTCGAATGTAAAACTATTCTTGACATAGTTGAATCTGCGTGGAGTGACGGTGTGCCTATTAGCATTGGATCTGAGTGCAAGTTAAAAGAGATATTCCACAAAGCGCTTNGTCTATCTATTATAATTAAAGATCATCTTCTTATATTATTATGTAACAGATGCTGCTGTTGAATGTAAAACTATTCTCGACATAGTTGAATCCGCATGGAGTGACGGTGTGCCTATTAGCATTGCATCTGAGTGCAAGTTAAAAGAGATATTCCACAAAGCGCTTGATTTACTACCCAGACTCTGGCAACAGGCTGGTCTTCTCGATGAAGCAGTTGCTGCCTATCGCCGAGCTCTAACCAAGCCTTGGGATTTAGGTCCTCAAAGATGTGCTAGCCTTCAAAAAGATTTGGCCATCACTCTACTCTATGGAGGAAGCGAAGTAACCCTCCCTCCCCATTTTCAACAACACAATGGATTTCGATCCCCCGATAATAATATTGAGGAAGCAATTCTCTTACTAATCATTCTCATCGGAAAGGCAGCTTCTCAGGAAATAAGTTGGGATCCTGAAGTCATGGATCATCTTACTTTTGTGCTATCTTTTTCAGGGCAGCTTGAATCTTTGGCTGGCTATGTTGAAAACATGCTTCCTGGCGCACATAGCCGACGCAAAAGATGGTATTTTCTTACACTCTGTTACAGTGCTGCTGGTCTGAACGGTACAGCGCTAAACATTCTACGGAAGGCTCTAGGCCAATCAGAAAAAAATAAGGAAGATCATTTTCTTTCCCTTGTTTTAGGCGCGAAGCTGTGTCTTAGAAATCCTGCTCATGCTGAGGAAGGTCTCGGCTTCGCCCAAAGGGCAATCAAATGTTCTCTTGAACAACAAAAGCATCATCTCATCGGAGTTGCCAATCATTTGGTTGGTTCTTGTTATAGACGTTGCGCTAAATCCTCAAAATCCGATTCCGAAAGGTTGAAGTTAGAGCGAGAATCTTTAAACTCGCTTCAGTTTGCGGCAACCATTGAGAAAAAGGATGCAGAGGTAATTTACAGCATTGCTTTAGAGCATGCAATGCAGAGGAATCATGGCTTGGCCAGAGATTATGCAATTAGGTATTTAGATATGACGGCTGGTTGTTCTGTGAGAGGGTGGACTCTCTTAGCTCTTGTGGTGTCAGCTGAGCAAAATCTGAAAGAGGCAGAAACAATAGTTGATCTCTCCATTGATGAATCAGGGAAAGTGGAGCAGATGGAGTTATTAAGGCTGAAAGCTTTCGTTCAGGTTGCTCGGGAAGATCTCAAGGGTGCAGTAGAAACATACAGGTTTCTGCTTGCCTTGATTCAAGCGAGGGGAGAAAATCAATCATGGCGTGCCAACATTGAGGTAACGGCTACAGTAGCCAAGGATGAAATCTTTTATCCTTTTTTTGGGGGAACAAAGGAAGATTTTTAGATGCATACCACTTAATTCCTATATGTTTACATATCTAACACCTAAACTTTTGCATACCTACCACATAATTCTTATGTATTTACATATCTCTTACCCGAGCTTTCATTTTTACATGCATAACACATTGGCACTTTAAACCCGTGATATTATTGATATATTTTATGTGATATTAAGGATTTGAGTGCTATTGTGTAAAAATGAAAGCTCGAGTAAGAGAGATGTAAATACGTAAGAATTGTGTGCTACGTAAGTAAATGCCCTAAATTTTTTTTTTTACATGCATCCATTTTACTTATGCATGAAAAAGGTGTATTTGACTTCTTAAAATGTTGCTATTTTTATATGATATGAAAGGTTTGGGTGTTATAAATGCCCCCAAAAAAAGCTTGGTATTAAATTTGGTGGCATGTATGTAAATTTCAAAAAAAAAAAATTGCGTAGGACATCATAATGCTGTTCGTTTTGCACTTTCCGAGCACCTTGAAAGCTTTTTCTTCGATTAGACTGAAGCGGAGCGGCGACTTGAAAGGGAAACTTGGTTGGACTTAGCAATGGTCTATACCAAGCTTGGACTATGGTCTGATTCTAATATTTGTTTGAATAAAGCTAAATCACTCGGACATTTTTATCCAAGAATCTGGCATGCAACAGGTTAGTAATGTTTTTCAATGTTTTGTTCTTCATATCAATTTTGCATGAAAACACTTTGATAGTATCATTATTACAGAATTTTCTCACATTGAATTTTATATTTTCAGNAAAATCACTCGGACATTTTTATCCAAGAATCTGGCATGCAACAGGTTGGTAATGTTTTTCAATGTGTTGTTCTCCATATTTCCTTCAACAATTTTGCATGAAAACACTTTGATAGTATCATTATTACAGAATTTTCTCACATTGAATTTTATATTTTCAGATGTGATTGTTATACTAAATGTCACAGACTCCTATTACAAATGTTGTAGGTAATCTGTTTGCAGCTCAATCATTGCATAAGGATGCTTTAGCCGCCTTCTCGATGTCTCTCTCGATAGAGTCAGACTATGTCCCAAGCATGGTGTCTGCGGCGGCAGTTTTGAGGAAACTCGGCGATTTATCTTTGCCGATCGCTCGGAGTTTCTTGATGAATGCTCTTCGAGTCGATCCAACCAGTCATGAGGCATGGCTGAATTTGGGGTTTGTAGCAAAAAGTGAGGGATCGCTGCAGAAGGCTGCAGACTGTTTTCAGGCGGCTTATGAACTCAGGATGACTTCTCCAGTCATGAATTTGATGTGAGTTCGATTTCATTCTTTTCTAGTGAAGGGAAAAGTTTGGAGTTCTTGCAATTCTTTCATAAATGTGNCTGAGGAAACTCGGCGATCGATCTTTGCCGATCGCTCGGAGTTTCTTGATGAATGCTCTTGGAGTCGATCCAACCAGTCATGATGCATGGCTGAATTTGGGGTTTGTAGCAAAAAGTGAGGGATCGCTGCAGAAGGCTTCAGACTGTTTTCAGGCGGCTTATGAACTCAGGATGACTTCTCCAGTCATGAATTTTATGTGAGTTCGATTTCATTCTTTTCTAGTGAAGGGAAAAGTTTGGAGTTCTTGCAATTCTTTCATAAATGTGNTGATTTCATTCTTTTCCTAGTGAAGGGAAAAGTTTGGAGTTCTTGCAATTCTTTCATAAATGTAATAAATATGTGTATATGAGTCAAATTGCAGGGATTTTGGTTAGAAATGATCTATATGGTTGGAAGCAGCTTGAGATTAGTGAATGCGAACATGGAGTCTCATTTATTTTTTACTTTTACACCACTCAACTTTCAACATTAACATAGAAAATTTGAAATCTACTTTGAAATTTTTAGGAATTAAGTAATATTGATAAATTGAAACATTAACATAATATATATAAATGCATGAGAATAGAGTGGCATGCGTGCATGTAAAAATTCGTTGGAATTTTCTCTGTTTTTAATCATATTACCCGTGGATGAAACTCTTGTTTTCCCTTTCATGAGAATAGAAAGGGCTCGAAATGCTTTCAAACAAGTAATCAATAAACTGCTATTTACTTTATATTCAGAATTCAATTGTGTGCCCAAGATTATTTTTGTACTGAAATTTGACCCACAACTTACTACATCCTGCCCGGTCGACTCCATGTGCCGCAATAAGGAACAAAATATGACAACAACAAGACTCAAAAAGAAGCAGACAGGTCAATAATATAGAAAAATGTAGACATAAAAACATTCATAAAAATAAAACAGCTTATAAACTTGATAGATCGCAGTTGGTAGGTTCAAAATTATAAAAAAGAAAAAAAAATATCTGAAATAAAACTGAATCAAAAATGGCTTGGTCTGGTTCATACCACGACAACACCTGGCTACGAATAACATCATTTTTATCATATTACCAGGATAACATTAAAAGCATAAAAACACACCCAAACAATTTAAGCTCCAGCCACTTCNTGGTGGTTTTGGACAAGCCACGCTCGACTGTCCAACTTCTTCACAGTTGTATCATCAATTTAACTATTCCTCTGCCTTCGTCGATCTCTCACGCATGAAAAACCAAATTTCTCTCCTCCATTGCTTTAATTTCAAGTGCACTGCACCCTATCCTGCACCAAGCTGCTCG
Source organism: Phalaenopsis hybrid cultivar (assembly GCA_002079205.1). Classification (NCBI taxonomy): domain Eukaryota; kingdom Viridiplantae; phylum Streptophyta; class Magnoliopsida; order Asparagales; family Orchidaceae; genus Phalaenopsis; species Phalaenopsis hybrid cultivar. The sequence continues at coordinate 47,570 of JXCR01102295.1, forward strand.
AGCCATTTTATGGCAATCCAGCGGTCGAAAGTGTCGTTGATTCAGTCCTAGGGCATGCTCGAGCGTGTCTTTGACTTCCCAGCTCGTTGCAATCGTAACCGTATGACAAGTGCTCATGCCACAATCTGCAGGTTGCCTTCCTAGCAAGTTGCGGCCCTTCATCGCCTTTCTAAAGAGCAGCGATCGCGTTGTTGCCTTCCTAGGGAGCAGCTATCCCGTCGTTGCATTCGCAGTCGCGCGATCCCGCTCCTCCCTGCCTCGTCTCCTGAGCCGCACCGCTCGATCCCTTTCTGATGGCAGAAAGTAAGCTCCTAGTCTTGTCTGCTTGCGCCGAGCAGCAATTCCTTCGTTGCCTTTCCAATCGTGTGATCCATCTCCTCCATGCCTCGCCTCCTGAGCCGCACCGCTCGATTGCTTTTCGTTGGCATTGAAGGTCGAAAGGCGGCGACTGAGGAGAAAAAGGCGACGACGTCTCGCGATTCGATCCCGCAGCTCTATGACCACCTTCGTGACCAAACTCTTTGGGATCAAAGCTTGCTGGAAGACAACTACGAAGACGTGAGTTGCTAAGTAGGCTTTGATACCATGAATAAACTATTAATTTGGTAAAAACTTATGTCCTTCATTCATGAGTTGGGGCTTTTATAGATTCTTACAATCTTTTTGCAAATAACTTATAGACTTCTTTTATATTTTCTATTTACAATTAGACCCCTCAAATAAGATACAGATCTCAACATTTTCTTAGGGAGTTAAAGTGGGTTTTGAATAGAAAACCTGGCTCACGAGAGCTAAGAGAGAATGCTTTGAGGAGGAAAAACAGATAGCAGATAAAACACTACTATGAGATTTCATCTTTTTGGGGATTATATGTTCCTAATTTGAGGCTTCTCGTGGGCATAAGCCTCATACTTAATTATATTTCTTGATCAAAAGAGAATTTTTTATTATGACTGTGTTATGATGATTTACAAGGATGGCTTTACTTGCAGTCTAATTTGCTGTGATTTGAATTCGAGAGAAAGTTATGCCACTATAGACACTAAGGAGTTTGTAAGGGAATGATGAAAACTTTGATCAAGATCTCATGATATTACACTCGAGATTTTAGGAACTCAGATCTACTTGTTCCAGAGTAAATAGTTGGTCCAGCGTGACTGCACGATCTTTGCCAGTAGCCTTTAATTGCTAATCACTCTGTCCCAGTAAAATGCTTATTGAAGGGTCTAATTTTCATCTCTTTTGACAAAGATTGTGCCTAATGCCTTATTCGCTGCATGACATATAACTCAATGGATTTAATCACTAAGACTGTAAACTCCAAGTATCAGGGCATGCATCCTAATAGAGATATCTTAGTGTCGATGCCTAGTTGAAAACTATGCACAAATACATATAGAACACCACAGGAATGTACCTTCTCTGTTACGCCAAACGACACAAATGGTCTCCATTTTGATGTGAAGAGCTTTCAGTATGAGCATAAGGACTCCATATATGAAACTAGCTTTGTTATCATACATGTATGTTATCTATCTATTATAATTAAATATCATCTTCTTATATTATTATGTAACAGATGCTGCTGTCGAATGTAAAACTATTCTCGACATAGTTGAATCCGCGTGGAGTGACGGTGTGCCTATTAGCATTGGATCTGAGTGCAAGTTAAAAGAGATATTCCACAAAGCCCTTGATTTACTACCCAGACTCTGGCAACAGGCTGGTCTTCTCGATGAAGCAGTTGCCGCCTATCGCCGAGCTCTAACCAAGCCTTGGGATTTAGGTCCTCAAAGATGTGCTAGCCTTCAAAAAGATTTGGCCATCACTCTACTCTATGGAGGAAGCGAAGTAACCCTCCCTGCCCATTTTCAACAACACTATGGATCTCGATCCCCTGATAATAATATTGAGGAAGCAATTCTCTTACTAATCATTCTCATCGGAAAGGCAGCTTCTCAGGAAATAAGTTGGGATCCTGAAGTCATGGATCATCTTACTTTTGTGCTATCTTTTTCAGGGCAGCTTGAATCTTTGGCTGGCTATGTTGAAAACATGCTTCCTGGCATGCATAGCCGACGCGAAAGATGGTATTTTCTTTCACTCTGTTACAGTGCTGCTGGTCTGAACGATACAGCGCTAAACATTCTACGGAAGGCTCTAGGCCAATCAGAAAAAAAGAAGAAAGATCATTTTCTTTCCCTTGTTTTAGGCGCGAAGCTGTGTCTTAGAAATCCTGCTCATGCTGAAGAAGGTCTCGGCTTTGCCCTAAGGGCAATCAAATGTTCTCTTGAACAACAAAAGCATCATCTTATCGGAGTTGCCAATCATTTGGTTGGTTCTTGTTATAGACGATGCGCTAAATCCTCGAAATCCGATTCCGAAAGGTTGAAGTTAGAGCGAGAATCTTTAAACTCGCTTCAGTTTGCGGCAACCATTGAGAAAAAGGATGCAGAGGTAATTTACAGCATTGCTTTAGAGCATGCAATGCAGAGGAATCATGGCTTGGCCAGAGATTATGCAATTAGGTATTTAGATATGACGGCTGGTTGTTCTGTGAGAGGGTGGACTCTCTTAGCTCTTGTGGTATCAGCTGAGCAAAATCTGAAAGAGGCAGCAACAATAGTTGATCTCTCCATTGATGAATCAGGGAACGTGGAGCAGATGGAGTTATTAAGGCTGAAAGCTTTCGTTCAGGTTGCTCAGGAAGATCTCAAGGGTGCAGTAGAAACATATAGGTTTCTACTTGCCTTGATTCAAGCGAGGGGAGAAAATCAATCATGGCGTGCCAACATTGAGGTAACGGCTACATGCCACTTAATTCCTATGTGTTTACATATCTAACACCTAAACTTTTGCATACCTACCACATTATTCTTATGTATTTACATATCTCTTATCCGAGCTTTCATTTTTACATGCATAACACATTGGAACTTTAAGCCTGTGGTATTATTGATATATTTTATGTGATATTAAGGATTTGAGGGCTATTGTGTAAAAATGANAATTTCTTATGTATTTACATATCTCTTATCCGAGCTTTCATTTTTACATGCATAACACATTGGCACTTTAAGCCTGTGGTATTATTGATATATTTTATGTGATATTAAGGATTTGAGGGCTATTGTGTAAAAATGAAAGCTCGAGTAAGAGATATGTAAATACGTAAGAATTGTGTGCTAC